>JAVCKT010013323.1:1313-20723 GCA_032273925.1 Rhynchotus rufescens
CTATAATGTTAAGTCTCCAAAGTTGTGCTTGAATTTAAAGTAAAAAGAAATGAAATAAAGTAAGTAATGGTCATTTGCTTTGGCTGGTCTTCATTACTGAACATTTCTTCTTCAGTGGAGGATGAAGAATGTATTTTTGCTGGGAAACTTCTGTAAGGAGCTGTCCTTTCAGAACATGGCTGATATCAATGTTATCAAGGGGCCTCAAGCCATTAGCCATTGTAAGTAAAGCTGGACTTCCACAATGACCTGCTCAATGGATACATTTAAATTAGCAAAGGTAGCAGAGCTCCCAAGTTTCCATGCATGAGAGGAGCTCTGAGAGAGGAAGATAGGGAAGACAAATGGGGAGTCCTGTGGCGATCGCCTTGCACAGCTATAAACCTGCTGTCTTCTGTGAATCCTGAAACACTGCCTGGCTGGTTCTCACTGCTTCAAGGGTAAAATCTCACCATAAGAAAAACATAGCAAAGAAGCTGGCACATCTGCTAAAACAATCGTATCCTAATCTCAAACCAAAGAGTGAATAATCAAATAATTATAATTGAGTTGAATAATATAATTTGTAATTGCATGGTATCACTGCAAAATGTGAGTGTTCGGCACAATGTCAACACACTCCCCTAAAATATTTTAATATAAATTATTATTACTGAAATACACTCTCAGATCTGACTGCACTTTAGCATATTCCTGTATCATATTTCATTTTTCCTGGAGGAATAGTCATCATAATCATCAGTGCCATCATCATTTTTGCAATTGGAAATTCTCTTAAAGCAGACAATTTTGCAGAGGAGTGTGTGCCCCACAGGAATAAGCCAGGACACTATGTATCTTCCACTCTAGAGTACATAAAGATAACTAGAAAGCATTCACAAAACATTTGGGAGACATTACAATTTAGGTATATGTATGTATATATATATGTATGTATATATTTTAAAAGAATTATTTTGTTATGATCATTATTATTACAAAAACATTTGGAATCTAAAGTCTCTCTGTTGTAACACTGTAGCAAAAAAAAAAGCTCAGCTGAGGTAGTGAAGCTCAGTGCAAGTTCATATAGGAGATGAAGGTGAATTTGCTTCAAAATAAAATGGATTTCTCTCACATGCATTTGTTATGTACACATATTTACAATTACCAAGATGTGTATCAAAGTAACCTGCCTGCAGCACTTGCACAGGGGACACAAGGGATAAGTGATGCTGGTTGTGAAGTCCTCCTGTCTTCTGAATTCTTCTTAGGATGGGACATGTACTGGTTTTGGGTGAGCCTTTGGTACCCTTTTTGAATTGAAAGTGACAGATACATTTTGTGCCTCTCCACCCTGTGCCATATCTGTGATTCATTAGGCATCATTTACTGATTTATTCAATATCTTTCCTCTTCTTACCTGAGTATTTTACGGTTCCAGTCATGGTCTTCATTTTCCTGCTAGACTTCTTGAATAGAGTCCACCTACCCCTTGTTTTAACCTGGTCCTTGTTTAAGGTCAACAGTTTTTTTTTCCAGATCTGGACATCTTGGGGAACCACGTGGAAAGATGCTGTGTTCTTAGTGATCTGCTCTTCTAGATGCTATCACACCTGCCGTTCTAGTGTCCCTCCTCTGATATCTTCATTGCTCCTTCCAACCAGCAGTCCTGTTCAAACTCCGTTCATTTCTGCTAAAAACTTTATAAATGCTTTTGGTGCCAAGCTCATCAGCTCCATTGGATTTTTTTCTCTTCTTCATCTCTAATGGACAGGATGGAGCAGGCACAGACACAAGGGACTGAGGAGTCCAGGATCTCAGATAACCCAGGTGATCAAAGTGATCCAGGGTTGTTTTGTTTTGTTTTGTTTAGTTTAGTTTAGTTTTGTTTTGTTTTGTTTTGTTTTTCCTGATGCATTTCAGGAAATGCCACACTACTAAATCTCTCATTTCTGCAGGTAGGCACAGCTGGCTTGCTAGCTGACCTGCTGCATACACAGGTTATTATATTACAATAAAAAAGAAGTGGCATCTAGAGTCCGCTGTGAGGGCTTTGGGGTAGACTTGGTGATAATGGTTTCTGAATGCCAGAGAAGAGCCAGAGTGGTTATAAATTGAAGGAGATTACATTTAGGGAATAGGAAGGTTTGGAAGTGGGTCATTGAAATGCACAGACCGAGCGCGCTTTCTGGCATCCCTGTTGGGAATCCATCTAATGACGTGTCCCTGTTAATTCTCGCTCCGCGTCCTTGCGGGCGGGCTTGTCCTCAGGCGCTCCAGCCCAGATGGGTCTGCCACAGCTGCCTCTTGCTCAGGGCTCCCCGGTACACCTGGAGCCGTGGAGTGCACGTGGGTGGCACGGCAGGACCAAAGGCAGCACTGCTAATTACCTTCTGCAAAGCTGTTGTCTCCTCTGGATTGCGTTGGGCCAGCAAGAGTGGCCTTGCAGAGGAGACGGAAGGAGTGATTTCATGCACTGGTTGTGTGTCCTACATAGCGGTTTGATGGGAGGGGAGCTGAGGAGAGAGAAAGCAGATGGAAAAGTCTTGAAAATTGCTTGTTTTCCTTTTAATTTTTGTCAATATTTATGGCTGCAGTGCAAGGCTGCATGATTTTGTGCTGGTACCACAGGCATGTCCATAGTCATGCCCTCTCATTAGCCACGTCTGAACAGCAGTGCTGAGATAAACAAATTAACAACGATTTCCCAGTGCAGGCTCTCTCCTTAAGCACTTTGAAAGCCCTGTAGTGGTGCTGACTGTGATTTCACGTGGTGTTATATTTCCATGCACACACCATGTGCTTACCAGAGCTGTGCAGTAGGAGAGCTTTTAATTCAGGAGTTATTGCCACGTCCAGATGTGAAGCAGCAACAGTGGGAACAAATCAGTGGTACAGCAAACAAATACAGGTGTTTACTTGCGTGCTAAGTGGGGCACAAACAAGCCTTGTGCCTTTTAGGAATGCAAAACACGGTACCGTAGCTCTCCTAGCAAGGAGCATCTATATTTGGAGAGTGGAGGGTGGGTTTCTTGAAAAGCTGTGGTTCAGAAGGGGACCTGGGAAACCAGCTAAGGAGGTCAGCCTAATTTATAATTAATATGGATGCATGTGACAGTTGTATATTTAGAGGAGCTATTAGGTAGGATGCGAAAGTGATACCAAGTGTAGGGAGAGCATTGCTGAATACTGTATCAAATTCCAGCATCCATACATTTATCACAGATTTAGAGAAATAGAGAGAGCTTGGAGAAGAGCTGCAAAAATGAAAAAAAAAAAGGATCTAGAAAGCCTGTCTGGTGATGATAGACTTAAAGAGTCCAATCTATTTAGCTCATCAGAGAGCATGTTAAGAGGTGACTTGATCATAGTCTCTAAGTACTTATAGGGAGGTGTTTTTTGATAGTGGAGGGTCCTTTAATCCAGCAGACAAAGACTCAGCAACTGACAGGTAGAGCTGAAATTAAAAAAAAAAATCAAATTGGAATTAAGAACAAATGTTTAACAGAGAAGATAATTAACTTTGAAACTGATGAGCTGAGCTCATCTTTAAATGATAAATTCCTGTCACCTAGACACAAAGTACCTTCTGCTGTGTTGCACTGTTGGTTCAGACCTGGGTTATATCTCCTGGGGATGATGCTCCTTGAGCTCTGGGCATACATCCTTCCCACTCAGGGAGCCCTGCACTAGAGGATGTGAGGATAGCTCTTTCCTTCTGGGAAGTGTGTTCTTTACCTATATGTGAGTTTACTTGTGGATTTACATTGGAAGTCAAGTGTGCATCTTATTGTTTCTCCAGTACTTTCCTCAGATCATACTGTGAGCAGTCTATATCCCATACTCTTGTTGCAATGTTCTCTACTCCAGTAGAGAGCACTCACTTTGGTTTTAGATAATATTGCTTCTGGCATGAGGAACATTGAACCAGCATGCAAGGATGACTCTCCTCCAAGATGGTCACTGGGTTCATCATGATATTCTCTCCTGCTGCCAGAGATGTATCTAGAAACTGAAAATGATTCAGAGGTTCTTCCCAAGACATCTTCCCAAGAACAGATTTCATGGTCTTGTGGAGATGCCTGCACACCAGTGCTACTCTTCTTGCAGTAGTTATGGAATCTCCTAGAGCAGGGGCCAGCACATGTTAAGACATGCTGGATATCTGTAGTGTCGTGGTGCCTACTAAACTGAAAAGTTTAGTTTAGTGTCTGGTATCACTGAATAAACCAGCAACAGAGAAAACTTCTCTTGCTCCTGGAGGCTCACTAGAGAACAGTGACCATGATACTGAGAGTACCCATGCTGATGATGGTACCCTCATAGTATGCATGGTGAGCATGCCAGCAGAAGTGAAGACAGCTTCTGGGAAACTTAAAAGATTTTTGTAAATGTAAGCAGAATTACCCACATCATCTATATCTAGGGACCTTGCCCTATATAGGGGCCCATATTGTTAATTAGAAACACTTGTATGCTAGAGGTGATGTCTGCATTGTAAATCTGGCCCTCAAGGCTGGTTGCATTAGCAGTATGCCAAGGATTGCAGATGGAGCAAAGATGTATTCCTTCACCCTGTCTGTATTGAGTGGTTGGTTCTGCACACCCTATTCCTCATCTACAGCTCCATGAGCAGGGCTGCTGGGAGCCACAAGAAGCTGTTCCATTATTGAGCAACACTGCAGCTCTTTAACTTCTCTCCTGCTGCATCCCAGAAGGAGAGCAGGGTTGCTCTGCTTGCTTCTGCATCTGCTGCCCAGGGAAAGCAGGGCAGGCATTTCACTGAGTGCTAAACAGCTGACTGTCCCCATGCTTGCCCCTCCAGGACATCTCAGGGCAAGGAAAAGAAGGGATAAGGAACCCATAGTAAGCTCAGCACCCTGGCTTGTGACCTTAATGCTTCTCTGAACTCGCTGACAGTGCCACAGCTCAGGGACCATCGCCTGCCAGTCCAGCAGAAAGAGGGCACATGAGTAGGTCTCTGAGATAGCTCACATGGGAACTGGTTATGGTCAGAGATGGATATTACTGAAGCATGACAGCTATTCATCCAAACATTTTTTTCCTTGTATTTCAGTGGGGGAAATGGGCTGTTTTGAGTGAAACAAAGAAAAAAATGTTTTGAGACAAATTCATTCTTGTTGAATGAAAGTTCCTGAGCTGAACAGTTCACCCATCTCTCCAACAGCTCCACAGACCCTGCTCGAAATGACTCCTCAGCTGCCTGCCATAGGAATGAGTTTTCAGACAACTCTGCTTCTTCAGCTACTCACTTCCCAAGGGAAAAAAAATGCTTCAAGAGCAGAGGTTACCTACTACTTTGTCCAAGAAAGTCTCTTACTCCTTTGTCATCCAGGGAAGGGATCACATTCCAATGTACAGACTATCTATTGAATCTACAATAGAGATTTTCTGCAACAGATTTGAACCTGGCTATCTGCTTAATAACTACTGAGAATGTGTGTGTGTGGGGGTTGTTATTGAGAGAGATAAGAAATCCCTAAAAATTATATCTTTTAGGGGATACTGCTGCTGCCTTTAGGACAAAACAATGGCCTGGATGGTGTTGTCCTTAGGAAAAGGCTGTTTAGATTGCTCCATCATGCTGCCTGTAACTGTACTGAGGTTAAACATACGTTAGTAAGATATGGATGTGAGCAGGCAGTGAAAAGAGAAGACCATCAGGAGATCAGACTCATTCTGACACTCTAAATGAAAAGCAAAATGAAGTCTAGAAGTCCATTTATCCATATCAGTCATGTTAAGCCTTAAAATGTTCATATCAGCCAATGAACATCATTAAAGAAGAGAGAGCTACAGGATACACTTTAGCAGGAAAAAATCTGATGAGCTAGTCTCTAAGTTAGTGATTTCTATGACTTCATCTGTGCATTAAAAATGCAAGTGAATGCCATTTGGTGTTAGCTCTGCTCCTAAGATATTAGATGGAGTCAATTCACAGTTCTTCCATGGATAATATTTTTTTGTTTTTAGAAGAGGATGTTGAAACAGAATGGAAAATTAAAGTAATTTTTTTCCTGGCAGCAATGCATAAGTGTTGACCATGGAATTCAAAAGAAAAAAAAAAAAGGCAAAATAAAACAAAAAGAGAATGAATATCTAACCAGACACTTCTGTATTAGGCAGCAGTGATTTCATTAGTGATTTTGTTTGAATAAAGGCAGAGGAGAAGATGATATACCCTTTCTGTAGTGGAATTGTTCTTCCAGTCTAAATTATCTGTGGTCATTACAACCTGATGAGAACCACTAGAAAATAGCTGTATGGAGCCAGAAACATGCCTGGGGCAGAGTTGCTCCTTCCATCACCAGACGTGTTTAAGTTGAGCATGCAGGCCTGGGTGCAGGTGGGTTCTGGGGATGCAGTGCATCATTTTCCATGTCCATGGGCATAACTAATCCACCCTGGAGTATCTAGGACCTTCTACTGCTGGTCCAAGAGTTCAGTGGCCAGATTCTAGCAGATTGTCCCTGCAGACCTGCTTGCTAGCTTCTGTGGAAGTATTTTTAATCATGTACAAAACCCAGATAAAACTAAAGCTTTGACTGGGGGAAAGGCTTTACTTGGGGTAGCAGATACCTCCATTCTTCCATCACCTATTTTATCCCAGTTCCCTCCACATTTAACACAGGGACACTCAAGGCTGTTGGTGCTGAGGCACATTCCAAACATTCATCTCCCTGCTCAAAATCCTACTGGCACATCTTGCTCCTGGAGAGATCCCCATCTGGTTGAATAGCTGTCTCCCCACGAGCAATCCAGGAGCCTGTGTGCACCTGCCTTCCAGCCACCACAGTTTTGCTCCACTCCTGACCTGGGCAGAGCACAGATGGGCAGTGAGAGCTAATGGGAGAAGCGCGGGGTGTTCCTGGCCAAGAGGGGCCAAGTGGCTGAAGGAAGCTCCATCCATGGCCAAGCCATGCCGAGGCCGAGTGTGCCATCTGTTGTCATGCCGCTAGATGTCCTTACGAGAGAAGGCTAGGGGCTGCCCACGGCCCTGGTAACCAAGGAGACAAAGCTGGGACCGGAGCTGGGGGGATCCTGCCTCTCTCTGCTCTCACCCAGAGCTTAACTCTTCCACAGTTGCATCCTGTGATGCCTGACACAGAGTAGATCATCCGAGGAGCGCAAGGACAGTGAGGGGTGGGAGCCCGTGCTTGCTCCAAAATGCAGTGGTGAGGTGATGCTGTTAGTGAGCACCCCAAGTCAATCCTCAAAGACTCTTTCAACACCTCTTTTGATCAGGTGTCAAAAGAAATGCCTGCAGTGAGAAGAGTTGGGCAGGAGGATAAGCAGCCACATGCATGGAGGGCTCCTACATAGCCCAGACATTGCAGCATGGCTCAGGTCTTCTCGAAGTGAGCCCAGAGTGGCTGGTGTGTGGGAATAGCTGGCCGTGATTTGGGCGGCTGAGCCCACATCACATGCACTCATTTTCAGTGCATATGAATTGCACAACGTCTCTGCGGAGCCTTCGCTGTAATGGGCTTTGCAGTCCGGGCTATCTGGTCCTTCTTCTGATAAAGCTGTGTCCCTTGGCTCTGCCTTGCTCCTGGTGCTGTTATCCTCACCGGAGCCCGTGCTGGCAAAGCCGAGGGAAGTCTGGGAGAGAGGAAGACCTGTTCAGGGCAGGCTGGCACCACGCTCCCGCTCCTGTCGGCTTCCTTGGAGCTTGTGAGGTGCTGAGAGAAGGACTGAGAAGCACAAGGTGAAACTCTGCAGTGAGGAGATTAGAGCGCTTGTTTTTTTTCCTCTTCTTCAAAGGAATGACTTTGTATTTTTGGAAATAATAGCTGCTCCTAAAATCCTGGTACAAACTCTTCTAGGCTCTAGCCTTGCTCGTCAAGTAGCGTGCTAGGGGCCCTATTGGGAATGCATGATTTTAACTCCTTGCTGGCTTTTTGCCTTTCCCATTTTCAGTAGTTGACTCCTCTCACCACAGTGTAGCTCAATGATTCAAGATAACAGTAGCTAGTGCTTGGAATTGGGGGCAATGCTCAAATAGCAGGAAAGGTAAGGTGGATGCCTTGAACAATTTGACTCTGCCCCAGCCTAATGCTAACAGGCGCTGGAGAGCGAAGCTGATGGCAATGGTGTTGGATGCTGGGCAGCAGCACTTCAGCCATGTTCGAGGTGTGATTGACATAGTTTGCAGCCTGGCAACCAGCAGACACAGCTTTGATAAAGGAAGGTGTCCAAAATAGTGAGAATGGGAAAAAAATCATTTCTGTGTCTTGGTTTATGCATTAACCCTCTGATTGGTGTACGCATCTCAACAGATGCTTAACGTATCTTGATAGTCAGGAACCTTAGGATGGGAAGGAAGGACAAAAGATGCTAGCTCCAAACGGATGTAACAGTAATGATGCAAACAAGGGGACTAGTAGCACACTAATTACATTTGCAGATGAATCTAAACTGGGAGGAGATGTAAACTCCAGTGAGAAGTGAGACACAAAGGACCCCAGAGAGCTGGGAGCTGTGCAGAGGAAGTGACAAAGATAGTCCTGAAAGACAGTTCTGATGAAAGCAGTTCCTGCATCATGGCAAAATAACCCCCAAAGCCGGATTTAATGGGAGTGAAACACCTGGAGAGCAACAGCCTTGGGCAGAAAGCATGCAGCCTACCAGGTACAAGTTTGTAGTCACTGCTATTGTGAGTTATAGACCCAGAAGAATTGTGTGATAAGGCAGGAAGAGGCCCCTGTAGCTTCTTTGAACCCCAAGAAGAATGCAGTTTGGATGATGTATGCGCTGCTGGGCCCCAGAGACCTTGAGAAAAAGTTTTTTTTAAAGGGAACATAAGAAAAGAGCCCATGAAAAGATGTGTGCGGCGTTGAGCAATGGGCCCAGCAGACAGAGGAGGACAGCAGGGACTGCCCTGTCCAGAGCACGGAGGAGGGCAGGAGTTGGATCCTGAGATGGAGAAATAAAGACTAGAGGGAATAAGTAGGAAGACAGAGACGAGGAAATCTGGAGTTTGGAGGAAGGGACTGAACAGGAAATGCTTCCTCTTCAACAGCAGGCTTTGTACTTTACTATTTTTAGTCATTTTCGGATGTTGTGTGCAAAGGATCCTGCAGTTGAACTATGCTGTACAATGATCACACCAACTGTCTGGAGTGGCCCAGAGAAGTGGGATGGGTTTCAGAAATGATCCTTAAAGCCCCCGCTGCTGACTTTCCACCATGACCCTAAGAAGGGATGGGAAGCAAGGGGAGATGTCATGGACAGCAGGTGCTCTTGGCATGCAGATTGTGTGCTTGCTCTGCCTTAGACTTCCTTGCTCATCTTTGTGACAGTGAGGACATCCTTGTCCAGACCCACCACCCTGGCACAGGCTGTTACCTTGGGGAGGCACTATGGGCTTCACGGCTGTCCAGGATTTGTAGCCCAGCTGCTGGGCCATTCCTGAGCTATCTACTAGGCTCATGTGTGTTTCAAGAGGAGCTGTTAGAACTAGTCTGTGGAAATCTGGCATTGCCTTCTGGTTCCCGCTGAGCTTATGCCGGGAGTGGAGTGCTCTTTGGAAATGTTTTGGAAATACAGCCACATGACCTCACATAGACACATCGTGCTTGTCTCCATGCCTGTCTGATTCTACCTAAATTTCTCCTCCAGCAACTCAGTGCCCCCATGGCTCTTTCACATCTTCACACCCTATTCATGCAAAAGAATCAGAGAGAGAGTGTCCACATATATCACTTGTGAGAAGGAGAATAGTGCTGGGACATTGGTGGCTTTGACCTCACTCGTGTGTGGCACAGGCACTGCCACTTCTCAGCATGACCACAAAGGGACAGATGGATCCTCGGTCTGGGTGTGACAGGTCAATGTATATGTATAGTACTATAGGACCTCAGATTTTGTGTGTCCCTGGAGGAAGGGATTTCTGTTTATACAGGGTAAACGGCCAACAAAGAGAGGTGTGCGGCACGTCAGCTTATTATAGCAGAAGCCTGTGTTTCAGGAGCCCTCAGATCCCTCTTCTGCTCCTATAATAGCAAAACCTGCTTGCCAGTGGTCCTCCTGGGATGGAGCTGCAGGGGTGGGGAGAGCTCAACATGCAGTAAAGTGCTTGCAGAAACTACTCCCACCCTGAGTCTGCACCATGTACATCAGGCTGGCATTGCCTCAGTCTTTGGTGCATTGGAATTGACAACAGCCCTAGTACAAGTCTTGTTACAGAAGAAAATGAGGTTTCAAGGGGCTTTTCATGACAGAGCTCACCAGATTCCAAGATGCCCCAAGCACACGAGAACTGGTGGAAAAGCTTCTCATGGGAAAGCTTTGGAAAAGTCTCCTCTGGGCAGCGTCTGAGCTGGACACTATGCATTGCAGCCCCTGTTTGCATGCTGAAAGCTGTGCATTTCAAGACAGATCTTACCAAGCTTGGAACCACAAACAGACAAGGTTTGTCAGCAGAGCCCATCCACGGTGCTGGGTGTGCATAACTATGTGAACCATGTAAGATACCACATAAGAGGGACTCATGCCTGAAGCAGGACCTCAGATGGACACTGAGGGGGCATGCCAGCCTTCTTTCACCAAACAGCTCCTCACATCAATGAGGAACTTGATGACACCGTTTCATCTCTCTTACCACCTTTTTATTTTTTAATTTACTGGTATTTTCCAAGGATTTCAGTGACATGCTGTGCATCTGTGTACTATGTTGGAAGAGGTCTTAGATTTCCTCAGAGTTTTTGTCGGGAGCTCTAGCATCCACATGAAGCTTTCTGAGGATTTTGTCATTTGCAGCCAAGGTGGCTTGAAAATAGTGTTGGAATTATAAGCTCCCCGAGTGGCTGCCGAAATCTGCTGCATTCGCAAAGCTGGCTGAGCTCTGGTGAGCAGCCCGTGTCCTGCAGTCGGAATAATTCAGGCTCTGGAACTTGAAGCACAGAGCAATTCACAGGCTAACCCACTCGTAGGGCAAAGGATGAAGTGCTACATCCTGAATATGAGCAGTGAAATTACCAGTGCCACCTCTGTCAATGCCACTGAATCCCTCTGAAATGAATTCTTTAGAAGAAATGAGCCTGTTATACTAAGAGATTTACCGAACACCACGGATTTGCCTTTCATAGCTCTGTGCAGGGGCGACACAGGCTGACCTTGCTCCAAGGTCAAATAAAATCAGTGTGAGTTCAGCAGCAAGTGCTTCCCTATGTGCCTGCTGCCCCTGCTTGCAAAACAGCAGCCAGATCTGTTCCTGGGAAAAGTGAATGAGGCTGCAGCAGGTCTGCTCTGCCTTCTGCAGGGGAGAATCCAGGCAATCCCACAGGCCTCTGGAGTCCACAGGTGTTAACTCATGAAGGTAGGAGAATACCAACCCTGGGAAAAACAGGTAGGATCGACTCTAGAGTGGCTGACTGCAAGCAAGAGAGATGTAGTGTGGTCAGACTGGAAGCTGGGTGGAACAGGACATCTGTAGGCAATCACTCCTAGCTTCTAAGACCTAGTTGGCTGTCCATGCAGTCACCTCTCGGGCGGTCTGTCTCCATCATTCCACTCTGGAGAGTAAGAGTCTTTCTCTGTGACACAGCAGGGTCTCCTTTGTGCTGCACATATGGAGATCAGGGTCTTCTCCAGGCGTCTGGACAAGATGCTGAAGGCTCAAAACGTTGAAGGCACAACTCACCTGCCCCTCACTTTATTCTTGGATCACCACCATTTTCTGCAAAGGGAAATGACATTTAAAGGAAGGTTAAAACTGATTCAGGAACACAGTGAAGGGAACTGATAGGGAGGGGAGCTTTGCACAGCAAATGCTTCTGAACAACAAATTGAGGTGATTATCATTAATCATGTAAATTGAGCTGCTTAGGTAACATGTCTCCATCAGCTACCCATCTCCCTGGTCCTACAAAGTACCAAACAGATCCACCAGTGTTGTGAACATCATTAAATGAACATGCAGACGGGAAGCTCCCTCCCAACACACCACCCACCTCTCCAAGCTCTGCTGCCAGCTTGCAGGGGAGTAGAAGGGAGTTCGCCCATTGCCTGCTGCTTCATGTCCTTCCTTAATGGTCTGGCTTCTGGAGACACTCAGAGTGGCCTTTTGAGAGGCCAAGCAGCACCAGCACAGCTTCATTTGCCCCCACATGGGTCATTCATCCGCTACAAGTTGGCTCACCATGTCCTCACTATCACCATGGAGTTTCTACCATTCAGAGAAGAACATGAAGTACAAGACGTATCTTCTGATCCAGACATTTCATGCCTGCTGTTTCCTAGCTGCTCTTCTGACTGGTGCCAGAGTCCCCATATGGCTTGTTTCCCAGGGATCTTTTCTAGCTGTATTTTAGGAACGCTTATCAGCAATGACAGACCTTGGGTGGCAGCATGTTTGGGTGCTGTGGTCTCCCAGCACTACCTAGCAGAAGGTGACCAGTCGTGCACACCTTTTGTTGCATGACTCTCAGAGCATGTGCTGTGTTCCACAGGACATGCTTTCATATCAGTGACTATCCCCTCTGGGGCTATGACACCTCCGTGGAGTCATCCAGGTGGGAAGGAGGGATGTACAGGGATGCCTGCAGCTTCCCAGGACCGTTGGGAAGAGCAGGGAGTAGTGGGAACCAGGGAAGGCCCTACGTTGGCTTCAAGCACGCCAGGATAGGAGGACCCACCTGCGAGGACATGGTGGGTGAGGGGAGAGGTGGATAGAAAGGCATTTTGTTTACGTGCTGCCTCACCTTCTGCCTTTGGGAATGCTCTGATTGCAAAGTGAAGCCTTCTCCTTGATCCTCAAGTGGAAGCCGGGTTTTGAGTTCAGAAATCCTTCAGGGGTATAGGGACTAGGTTTAGAAAGACCATCTGCAAAGCAGTGACTGATCAGAGGCCTCATCATCTACTCTTTGAGTCGTGGTCTCTCAGTGCCCATGCTGGGAGATGGGAGGTAAGGAGCTCTGGAAAACCTCGGATTTGACTGATTCTGGCGAAGGGAGCACACAATAACAATTTGGTCGGGTTCCCCACTGCTGAGAATGCTCTTAGATGTTATGATTTTTTAATATACTCCCAACACATGAACACGCCAGGTGTTAGAAATTCATAAATTTGCATCTTTGCAATAAGTGCTTGATTCTTCCCAATGGGATCAAAGCTGATCTTTCCTGGAGAGGCAGCCTGTCTATTCAAAGCATTTTCATATGACAGCTTAAAATAGGCTCTGTGACAGTGCTGTAGATCTGCAGTGGCCACCACCTGGAAGTCGGTTGCTGTTTGCACTGATTGCCGTATTCTTCACAATTTTGTGCTCTGGGGCTGCCTCCTCTACAGGTTACCTACCTCCATGCCCCTGGTGCCAAATGACCTGGTGGTGCATGAGTACACCACCTCCTGAAAGAGAAACCTTTCAGCCGATTCTGTGTTCACAGAACTTTTCACCCCATGCAGACTTTCAAAATCTATTAGAAAAGACATTTTTTTCTCAGGTGAATAAAAATATCTCAATGCCTTAATGAGAACATTAAACTCAGTTTCACCTGCTTTGATTGGTGCCATGAGGTCTCGTAGTAGAACAAACATCTTTTGTCCAATTACTGAAAAAAAAAAACCCAGCTGTTTCCCTGCTGGGTTCTGTATTGCCTTGTTCTTGAAATTCTCTTCATTGTTCATCACGTCAAGCAGGGATACCTTATTGTTGACAGAACAGATGCCGGTTCGTAGGCCATAGAGCTGGGACAATCCTTTTTATCACTGGTTGTACACCATCCTTCTCATGACAACCTGAGAGCAATCCCAGAAATAGAGGATTCCCATCTTTGGTTAACAAAGCACTGCTGTTTCCAAGTGTGACTTGTACAGTTCCAGAGACCTCTATTAGCATTGTACATCTCTCCAGTAAAAGTGCAGTCTTCCCAGTCTGACACTGACTAATTTACTGTTCAGTGACTTCCAGTCTTCTGAATTTGGCAGAAATTTAAAAAATATCCTCCTGACATGATGTTGTGTGTTCCGGGACAGCAAATCTGAACTTGCTGCTCGGGTTCTTCTTTTGATGGCCTTTCAGAGCCCTGTGGTTGTAGCTAATGGATGTTCATGAGTCTAAAGATCATAGCATGAAAACTATCGGTATTGATTAGTATTTCAGATTGCAGCTGGTCTTCTGTGGCTGGGATTGATCTATCAGTGAAAGCAGCATGCCTCTCCCTTCAGCCATGAGTATGTCCCATCAGAGTGGGACATGCTGGCTTCCCACTGCCTGCCCAGATACCTTTAGTTTCATGATAAGATCCTTCTCCATAGGAGTCACCCCATGGGGTAATGGACATCTCCTGTTTACAAGCTCACAGCTCTTGTGTCTGCACCCTCAGTCTAGCTGGCTGGGTCCACGTGCTGGGGCATCCTGAGAGGGGAGTCAGGACGTAAACTGCCAGTTAACATTTGCTAATTGAAAATCACAAATCCGGAATAGAGCTACAAATATTTCTGCTCAGGCTAGCTGGAACTTACAGCTGTGATCAGAAGGTAAAGGGGAGTCTATATACAAGATATGAGCAATAACATGTGTCTACATGCTTCTGAGGTGCTAAGCTAGGTGCTCTGACATTTGGTTTCAAGACAGCCTCAAGTGGAGCAAAAGCAACAGAAGTGAAGGAGGTGAATAATCAGGGAATCATTTGTAATCTGGTTATATTTGCTCTGTGTAGCCCCTTTCCTGTATGTTTCTTAGGGCACTATTACTAAGAAATAGGTGATCTTGTCTGAGTCTGGCAGACACCTGTACCTTTTTTCCCTGAATGAAGTAGTTCCTTGGGAATTAATAAATCCCAAAAAGGCTTGGAGAGTCACCTTCTAGAGATCATGGAAACATCATCTACCTGATGTGAAGACAGGAACCATCTGCGTAAGTAGGAATCTGCAGAAGCAGAGGCAAAGAAGCATTGCACAGAGTGCAAAAACGGCAGCTGGTGAGAGCTTTGCTGAGCTGGTTTCCTGACTAAGAGTCAGCTGCTGTTTTCTAGAGGGCCTCTAAATGCTGCTTTGCTTTGACAAGAGTATCTGCAGAGCTGTTACTTACAGCTGCTTTGCCCATCTCCCGAGAGACCTCATGCTGCCCAGGGTCAGCGTTGCTCTCCCTCTCCGAGCTGTGATGTTCAGGCCCATCCTGTGGAGACAGAGGACTCGCTGCCTGCAGGATCTGTGCATGGGCTGCATATTCAAGGAAGCTGTTTTAGAAATAGGGTGAAGAGCAAAAAGCTCCTTGCTGTGGGGCCCACATACCATCACCTGCAAGGGGATTAAAACTCTCTGATGCTGCATGTTGCCTCTTCCACAGGCTGGTCCAGAGCAGCTCGTGAAGGATTGATGGCACCGGTGCCTTTCCAAGACCAAAGGCTCATCACACGGAAAACGTTAAACACTGTCTGGCGTGACATTGTGCTCCCTGGCACTGACCAGGGCAGCCTGCCGACTGCAAATCTGCTGGGTCCGCAGGCAGATTATCCACACATCAGCACATTTAAGAGAAATTAATTTCCCTGCAGGAGCAGGGAAGAAAGTCTGTTCCAAAGCGGATTCAGGTAGCAGTCACTGTTGAAACACTGTGGTGAGGGGCAAAGGTGAGAATGTCCCTTGTGTCACATGGAGATGCAGCAGCACCTTGCCTGTGTCTTCGTACAACCAAGGGAGCAAGTTGGAAAGTCACTTCCTAAAAAAACCTCAAAAAATAAAAAAATGAAAAAAAGAGAGAAGGAACAGAAAGAGAGACTCTGGAAAACTACTTTTAAAGTTAATTACACAGGAATGGAAACTCTGAAGGTATTTGCATATTCCCTTTGCAGTTAGTGTAAGGATATAGAAAATCTGTAGAGAAACAGAAATGAGAGAAAGAGGTCACACATACACGGATGAGGAAGTATTTTTAATAAAAACAGTATAATTTAATTAGTGATTTGTATCTGAAGAATGTCAAGTATTCCACTGCTAGGAAAGAAGAAATTTTTTCCCCCAAAGTACTGCTAGGTTGTGACTTGTCCTACAATAATACAAAGGCTTTGGGACAGAGGAAGCAGTAACAAAAAGTAAGAGATGGTACAGGAAGGTAAATATGGAATGGAATGGAATGGAATGTGGCCTTACTAAAGGGAGATCAAGTGAGATAAACTCAAATGAGTTAAACCTGATGTCTTTATTTGGGAAGATAACTGTTTTTGTTCTTTTTTTTTTTTTTAATGGAAGGGAAATGCAATAGATTTCATCTAGCTGAATTTCGGTACAGCACTTGACAGGGATCCATATGAAAAACTTCCTGTGAATCTGGACAAGGTGGGCTCAGTCAGGCAAAAAAGACCCCGGGGAGGAGTCTCCAAATCCTGCTCCTCACTGTGCCCCAGAGTCAGGTCACGACAGGAGCACGGAGTGTTTCTCTGTGTTTGGAGGCACAGGAGCATCTCCCCCAGCTCCTGCCATCTCTTGAGAGCCTGCAGCTGGGGTCACTGGTGGGAACATTGCGCATGGTCCCCTGGCTCCTGTCCTGTGCTTTTTCTTCAGGAAAGCCCACCGAGACCAGCTGAGAAACCTCAGGAGAGCCCCTTTCAAGGGGCAAAGATGCTGCCTGGAGAGGAAAGCTCCAACCTCCTCACGGCAAAATAGAGAACTTCACGCATGAGACTGATCCTTGCCCGCGAGCGCTTCCCCTGATGCCATCCCCAGACTGCCTCTGCCCCAGGCACTCTTTGCTCAGACTTGTATCTCAATGCACACTTCTGCAGCTCGCCAGAGCCAGGCCCGAGCTGGGGATTGCCTTACGTGTGCAGAAATGGAAGGGAAATTAATGCTGCTTCTCCCCTCCAGTCTAAGATCAGGGAACAATTTGCTGGGGATTTGTATAGCTTTTCAAAAGTCTTCTTGAACAGGGTCTGTGAGGGATAGACCATGTTAAAAATTTTTTTTTCTGAAAGCAAAAAGTATCACTGTATTCTGAATGGATAATTTGTTAGTTGGAATAGAAATGTAAAAAAAAAAAAAAAAAAAAAAAAAGAAAATAAGAAAAATAAAGTTCCTCTCATGCTAGAACTGCTTTTGACTTTGTGGGGCACACAGCCCCGAAGGGCAGGAATTTATCCTACATAATCATCATTTTCATTTCCATATAGCAAGTCCTGAGTTAGTTAGTTCCCAGGTATGCTGAGTTAGTTCCCAGCATACCTGGGAACACATCTCTGCACAAATCACAAATGCTTTCTCCTGGATGGGAACCTGTCTCTGATAACTAATGGGAGAGACTAGTACTCTCTTAACAGCTGCTTGAAACCCTACTGGCAACCCTACACCCTCAGGGAGGGTTTTATGGGCTGGTATAATCTCTGTGTTGGTTTCCAGCAGTGCTTGGCTGCAGAACCTGGGAATTCTCTGCAACGTTTCTATGATCAATCTGAGCTCCTCTGTTCCCTTGGCTTCTTGCTTCTTCTCATCCTGGGCTGGGAGCTATAAGCCCCTGTAGGAATCAGGTTGGGTCATGCAGCAAAGCCTCCCCCAAGAAAAGTCTACCAACACACTGGGACCAGACTCTGGAGGTTGGGTTTCTGAATTAAATTTCCCCGGTGTGAGAATCACAGGAGCCAGCCTTCGTAAAAGCAAAGCTTGCAAAGTTCCTCAAACATGCATTTCCAATGCCTGTCTGGTGACTGTCACCTGTGCCCTGTTTCGATTTTTCTATTTGCTGAGTAGAGAACAGGTTGTAGGCTATAACTTTCAAGGACATTTTCATGAGCTTCACTGGGCTGTGACCACAGGAAGGTGTCCTGCTGTCCTCCTCCCCCTTGGGCCGCCTTGGACACAGCTTTGGCCACGTGATAAGGTGGTAGGACTCACTAAAATGTCTCCACTGACCTGGAAAAGAAAAGAAATCATTGTTTTGCCTGATTTCCAACAGATGTTGTTTGCCTGACTCACATGAGCATGAGGAAAGGCACAAGGAAGGAGTCGGGGCAGCAGGAAGGGGACTGGGACCGGGAGGAGCAGGAGATTTCCCCTTTCCAGCACAGTGAGCTGTAAGACTGTCTCAGTCACTGGCAGGGGGTGACTTTCAGCTTTTGTGCTACGTGTCTGGCGAGAGGCTGCAAATGAAAAGCCACAAAGGCAATTAATTGCTAATGACTGTCACTCTGCAAGACCATGGCGGGAGGGAACAAAAAGGATTCTTCGTTCCCCAGTGATGGCTGGAAAGTCCAAGGCCCTTGTTTGCTAACTCTGCAGCATCCAAGAGTCTCTCTTTGTGCAGAGGCCGTGGGCAACCAGCCTGGGCTGTGTAGCAGTGAGGCAAGAGCAGGAAGATGAGCAAAAGCCCGGCAGATTGCTTGCCTTGCTGGAATCTCCACATTTCCACCGGGGTGTTTCTATAGGATCCCAGCAAGGGCTCAGTGCTTCTGCAATGTGCAGGTAATCCCTGATGGCGTGGGACTGTCTGGGAATAACCCTGCGAGCACAGACTGCTCGAGCACCTCTGGATTACTGCAGTGTCAGGTCACGGTCGGGTCATGAAGAACATATTGGGGGAAGAGCATCAGCCAGTGAGATTTTGCAAGAGACAGAACAAAATTGGTCAGATGTTACGAGAAAAAAAATACACTTTCCATTGTGTATCCTTGTTTGATAAACTTCTAAGCTGTATTTGATGAGAAGCTGTTACTCATCTCCTGGCTGGAAGCGTGATTTCCAGGGAAGCTGACTCATGGGCGGCTGCTGCAGGGACAAGGACATGGCCACTCTAGACATTCCTGTGATGCCTTTCAGCCAGGAGAGCCTGCAGCTCCCAGCTGCTGATGTGTGCCTTTCCTCTTGCCCTGGAGGCAGCCTCAGCAGTTTCATTTCCGTTATAAACCCCATAATTGTCTTCCACTTCTGGCATTTGATCTGGGCTCTCTGCCTCTCCCTGTACGATACAACCAGAAGAGCTGGCTAATTTGGAAGAACTATCTATCTGCTCCATGCAATTCGGTGACCCTTATCCACCTTGCTTGGAAAGGCATGTCCCAGAGCAGAGCTGATCCAGGTCACCCACGGAAGCCAGGCCACAGTAGCCCTGGGGCCTGGCTTCAGCAGTTGAAGGCCAACACTCAACTGCGTTTGCAACAGGGCAGAGCAGGAATGAGGGGGATCTTGAATATTTTCAGATGACTATCGTTTTGCACTCAGGCTTTTGGTCCCAACTGTGCAAGGAAAGACGTGGACTCCTCAAACATCTTGCCACCTACCACAAACAAGCAACAGATATTTTAACCTTCCAGGGTCAGACTTGGAAATGGCAACCACACAATGCAGTGCTGTTACGTTGCATGTAAATGAATCTTCCCTTCTGAAGGTTCCAAATGACCAGGCTGCCCAGAGAGGTTGTGGAGTCTCCTTCTTTGGAGACCTTTAAAACCTGCTTGGACGCAGCCCTGTGCCACG
>JAVCKT010013328.1:0-21637 GCA_032273925.1 Rhynchotus rufescens
AGCCTGTTCCACTGCTCTGTCACCCTCACAGTAAAGAAGTTCCTCCTCACCTGGAGACGGAACTTCCTGTGCTCCAGTTTTTGGCCATTACCCAAAGTCCCAGCTTAAGTCCCAGCTTAAACAAACAAAAAATAAAGTAGCTAGTAGCGTAGACTCCAGACCCTATAAAATCTGAATATAATAGAAGTTCAAGTGGCAATCTTACTCCATCAATCAGGTTTTAATACTGTGCGACCCTTAGTGCAAAGAGTCACTCTCTTTTCCCTAGGCGGCTTGACACTTCAGATCTGAAAAAAAAAATTGCTGAAAAGATTACAGGGATAAAATTGGAAATATATTAAAACTGTGGGAGAACATTAATTTAAATTATGATAATATGGTCTATTAAAGAAAGAAATGAAAATCTCCCTATTGATTTGTCAGAAAAAAAATTAGTCCCGCAAGGGGCTGAAATGCAAGTTATGCTTCTGTTTTAAAGAGATAGAGAAAATATGAGCTTTTGATTCTGTGCCTATTTGCAAAAGAGACAGTGATTTTCAGCATCTGTCAGTTTGCAGACCCTGAAAAACTTCCAGCAGAGGATCCCTCTAAAGAAACACAAGCCTACTCGGAATAGGTTTCTTTTCTTGGTTGCTTTTTCCAGCCTGTCAGAAACAGTCCAGGAAAATGAAGGACCTAAAGAGCAGCAGTCAAATCCCGTTGAGGACAGACATGACTTCCACAGTTAATCAGTTGGAAGGTAACTTGCTGTCAGCTCTCAATATGCCCAAACTGTGGCTCATACCAGGGTTTGCAACGCACATGCAAGAGCAGGTGTCTGGAAAGCCTGTGGCTGGAATGAAAAGCTCAGCTGTGCTCACCGTAAGATATAATTACTGTAAGGCTTTACCCACAGGAATTCCTTCATGGCAGCATCAAGAGGCAAGGGCTGCAAGAAGATTTTTGCTAATTAGGAAAAGAATAAATTTGGTAAAATACAACTCACATTCTCCAGCAAAAAGGAGACAAGGAGACCTGACCACATCACAGTGAAGTTGAGCTGCTGGCCCATAGCGCCAAGTTTCCTTAGGGACCTCCGTCTATCTACATTTTCAACAGCCAGTCCCCAGAAGCCAAATGTTTCTTTGCATAGAGAAGAACAGATCCCTTGTACTTATTACCCTGCTGCTTTGCCTGTCTTATCAACACATCCTCCTTTCCATTGCTGTCTGCTGACGGATGGGGCAAAAAAGGGCACAAGAAGAAAACTGTGAAAGAACAAAGAACCAACACCCTCAGCCTCTCTCGTATTTTCACCTGAGAAATTCATTCTGCTTCATATATATGCTAAAATATTTCATTCTTTTCTCAGCTCAAACCAGCAAGGCCTGTTGTTCAGAAATCTGGAGATTCAGGTCTTCCTTTGACCAGTGACCCAGTGACCAAGACCCAAGGGCTCTTGGACAGTTTGGGTCCTCTCTGTGTGAAGTGGGGGCCAAACAGCTGTCTGTTGCAGGCAGTGCCTTTCTCCTTTTTACAAGAAATCTATGTTTTCTTACATTGTAGAATTTATACATCAAAAATATCCAGATTTCTCACAAAACATTTTTTTTTTACATTGTGGCCCACAAAGACATGCAAATATTCTGCTGTACAGGCTAGAAAGGTTAAAGCAAAGTGTCTTCTTCACGCTGTTTTCATAAGTGACAATAGCTCCCCTCTTCATGGTGGCCTTATGGATTATAGCAAAATAGTTGCTAAGGGGCGTGCGCGTGGCATTCATCATTGGGGCAGAACTTCAGCTCTATCCTTCTTCATCTCTCTCTCATAGAGAATAGGTAGAAAGCAGAAAGAGGTACAATTGTCCTATTTCTATTTTCACATCTTTCTCAAACCTATAATTTGTTATTGAATTTTAAAATACTATGATATTGTCTAAGAACTAGAAGGTCATGTAACAATAGAATGTTATACAGATATTATAGAAATAGCAAATATGATACTAAGTTAATAATATAGGATGGTGAAAGCCGCCTCAAACTTAATTTTTTTAAATAAGTAAATACATACAGCACGGTCCTGCTGTATTGGAAAGAAGTATAGTTTATTTTCATAGTGCTATCATCAGCTGTGTCCTTTGTGTCCCAAAATAAAAGCAACGCATCCGCTAGAATGACTTGAAATAAGAGATTAGGCCTGTGCTATGGAAAGAAAAAGGATTACGTAAAGAATTAGATCGGTATGACTCATTGTGAGCGCTGGTTTTGAAGAATGTTAATAGTGCTATTGTGGCATCTAGCTGGCTGTTATAGTTAAGATTGCAGTTGGAATTTCCATTATAAATCCTATTTTCAAGGGTTTATAACCTGAATATAGTATAAATTCAATCACAGCTGAAATTCAGCATACAAAGTCTCATCACTTGAATCAAGAAGTTTTTCAAAGAAAAATCCTTGTAGTTGTTTGCAGTCAACCAGATGAAAGAAAAAAATTAAGGGAGAGCTGACACTTTTTTTGCCCTCCTGTAAGTTGCAAATGGCCTCTGTATTTAAACTCAAAATTTCATAGGTCATTAATTGAGAATGGGCAATTCTATCTGTTGGTATATTGAAACAAAAGTCATTAAAAACACTTGAGCTGTTCCCCTGGAAAATCTACTAGGCAGTATATGGGGTAACTTCTCCAAAGTTTCAGCCTAAGTTCTGATATTCAGACAAAGGATCAAACTTTGACATTCATGGAGACTAGTGGAGTTTCCATTAGTTTCTGAATGAGTAACAGTACCCAATTTCCAGCAGGCAGTTGCCTCCAAGTACATTCAGCAAAGCCACCCTATTGGCACCAGAAGGGATTTTGCAGGGACAGGTCAGCAATCCAGATTTCCAAAAGTCACTTCACCACTTAACTTAACTATGCCAAAGGCTTTATGTAGTCCCCATGCTTTTTGAACAGATAAATAAGAACAGCCCTGTAAAAAGCTGCAAAAATAGGGATCTATCTGTACTAGCAGCCATTTCATCCATGATCAAATCCACCTAGATGTGAAACAGGGTACAGTCTATCCAAGGAAGGTGTTTTGCTCTTTCACCATTTATCTGGACTCTTGTCCACTCCCCTCCTCTCATATTTTCACACAACTAATTAATAATAAGCTTTAAAGTCAATGTTATGTTAATGCTATGTTTTCAGTTCCCTCGGCATTTAATTTCTCTGCCTCAGTTGAAAAAGAGCTTCATTTCTACTGGTTTCCAGAAGATACACTTTTCAGCTAGTCTGTAGATTGAATCTTATGAGTCTTCAGACCTTATACATATAGAAAAGGAGTTCATTAAATAGCAATGGCCTTGAGTGCTCTGAATATGCAATATGCTACGTGATGAAGAGGAGTTGCAGCTAATGCACAGATCAGCAATGACCAAAACAGGGCTGGTGTGGGATCAGAGAAGTTCTTTTCCCTTTTATTTCTTTGTATTTTTAAAGCAGGGCTAACAGGAGACACCTGAAACTTCAAATATTTTATAAAATGATGGGACACTTTGGAAGGATGACAGTGCAGAGGCAAGAAGGCTACAGCAGCATAGCACAATTTTCATCTTAGGCAAGTGGCTCTTACTTCAGATTAAGCTGCTTACTCGTTCCTAGTTAGAACTTTGATATTACTAGAAGTGGTTTGGAGGGTTAATAGCACTGTAATGACAGAGGTTGCAATTTAATAGAAAATTTCTACTTGGGTGTTTCCAAATGAGAGGAATTAATTGCACCTGTGAAAATTTGATGGGTGTCTTGTCAGGTGCCCATCTGGGCTGAAAGTATTTCCCCAAAGCTGTTGAGTTAATAAGCTCCTTAATTTCATTGAAGGAGATTTTGTTTCATTATCTTTCCTCACCTGCTTCTGTCTAGACTTGTCAAAAGAATTTCACATGAATAGCAGACCATTTGACTGTATCTGAAATACATAGCAAAATTATAGAAACAAAGAAACTCCAAAGTAATGACTTTAATCTTCAAATTCAGAATGTTCTTCTCTTTTATCTTTTTTTTTTTCCTTCTAATGAAACATATTTTGGCTAATTACCCTGGCCAGCTAATCATCCTGGTGAGCACCCAGTGCCTGGGAGCCCTTGGGAACCAAAGGCAGCCAGCCCAGCAGGAGATGCCCTGCATCCATCAGGGATGGTCTGGGAGCTTTGGCTCCCAAGGGATCTCAGTTTGCAGCTTGGATGCTGAGTTAATCCCTCTACTTTAAATGATCTCACTGGAATCGAACTACTCAAAATGGATAGATTTTTTTCCCTTGCATTGAAACGGTCACAAGGGCAGTTTACTAAGGTCACACAGCACATTGTGAGTGGGGGCTTCACTTCGTTTCTCCTGTTTTGGGAGGGGTGATTTT
This sequence comes from Rhynchotus rufescens, assembly GCA_032273925.1. NCBI lineage: Eukaryota > Metazoa > Chordata > Aves > Tinamiformes > Tinamidae > Rhynchotus > Rhynchotus rufescens. The sequence continues at coordinate 4,373 of JAVCKT010013328.1, forward strand.
CAAGGCAGTAAAACCTCACCTACAACACCATGAAAGTCTGTTTGAGGGGAATATATCAACCCCTTAACAAAGAGGAGGAAAGAGGAGGAAAGCATAGGAGCGGCAGTTTATGGGAAAATTGAGGCGCTCACTGCAGAAACTTGCACTGTCAGCAATAGTGTGAAAGACTGCAATAATCTGCCCTTGCAGATGAGACAATAAATAAGAATAAGCAGCAAATGTTTTTCTTCAGTGCCTATACCACTAAAAGCTGCCTTTTAAGAAGTTTGCTATAATCCCAAAACCCCTCAGCTTGGACCTCTGCTTCTTTTCTAGCTTTCACTCCCCAGACTTCAGCCTGCTGGGTGATTTATCCAGCGATATCTCAAGCAAATTGCGTTTGCAGCCCGGGAATTAGGAATGCAAACCCTGGGTCCCCACTGCTGCCGAGCAGTGCTGCCAAACGCAGCACCAGCACCCAGGACGAGGAGGTCAAGGGCTCAGTTCAGACCCCCGTGTTTCTAGAAACCTCTTTCTGCTACCAAGAAGCCAGAAGAAAATCGAAGACAGCTCTGGAAGGAGATAAGAGTAGTAGTAGTAGAAGTAGTAGATGAAATCTGTGCAAAAGTAAGGCTTGGCAAAGAGGCCGGAAAGTTTAAAAGCATCAGTTATTAGCATGAAGATTCAGGGGTCGAAGGTCTGTGAGGCAGAATATTTCTGCTTCTTTAGGTTCCTGGCCCCCCATTTCTACATGGTGAACCCAAGCCCCAGCAAGACCAGTCCCTCACACACAACTGGTTGGGCTCTCGAAAGAGCCCCCTCAGAACCAGGAGCCACATCCTACAAGCAGCGCACACCACAGTTTTCTTCACAAGGGTGTCCCCAGGTTGCAGAGAGCACAGAAGGCTGCCAGAGAACATCAAACACACCCAAAAAGTGTCATTTTGGATATTTGGAAATAGAACAACCTCACTTGCTTCAAACTAAAAATGGCAGAAATCTGTTGGTGAGAAGACAACCCACCTTATCTTTCCACGCGCCCGGACATCTCCCACCCTAAAGCAGAAGGAGAATCTTCAGGAAAAGATTCCTAAAGCCGCAGGATTCCCTAGTAAACAGCAGGAGCTCACTTGGGATTTTCCCAAAGGGAGCATCTGCACCCAGGCTTCTGAACTGGTAGAAGAGAAGAGACTCGGGCTGGTCATAGGACTATGCATTAACAAGGGAGGGATGAAGGATCACCTCTAGACCATGAGGATCAGTACCACGCTTCATCACTTTCAATTATTTCAGTGGCAGGGCATAGGGAATATACTGCTAATCCACATAAACAAGGCTGTCAGAAAAAAAAAGAGAGAATTATAGTTCCTTAGAAAAAAAAAATCTGAAATTGCTTCTCTTTAAGCTCAAGAGTTTGGGTTTGGTATATTTTAGAATTCCTCTATAATCAGAAATATTTATTTAAAAAAAAGAAAAAGGACAGCCAGGGATATGCTTTTGAAGGACTTTAAAAGATATTTTTCTATTTTCTCAGCATAATTATATAAAAACAAAAATGATATCACTGCTATGCACAAAAACAGAAGGACAGAAGGAATTGAGCTATTTATACAGGTGGCTATAAAAGAAAACATTAGAAAATGAATCAAAATTGTCCCTTCTGCTACAGAGAACACAGATGTGCTAAATGTGTCTATATTTGAGATGTAATGAAAAGAACCTGTTATACATGAAAATTAGATGTTTAAAATTCATGCAGTCCTATTGCTGCTGCAAATTCTCTCCCTGCTACAGCAGCTGTATTTCCATGGACTGTCCCACTGGGTGCAGTTTTTGCCATCTTGTTTGAACATAGTAATGCACATGTTTAAATGATATACTATGCAAGTGCCACAACACAGACACACGAAACTTTGCCCATAATTTTTAATCATATAAGATATTTTTTTTTGTAGAAAAACACTATTCTCTTTGAATCTGTGAGGATATTGCAAACAAGGGAAAGTGAAATTTAATTAAACCTAATTCAAACCTATTTCCTATCTCCCAGTAGAAAAGCCTTATCTAAAAGGCCACAGCTGGCAGATATGCTAAGCGGGGCATATTCAGGGTGGTTTATGTGGAAGAGCCATTGGATTAAATGCATAAACTATTCATACAGCAGAGACTGAAACCCAAAGCTTTCAAGGGAGAACACTAGAGTCACATGCATTCACTTGCTTGCTCTCTAATCCCATGGTTCTTTCTCACACGCAGATGAAAAATGGCTTATTTGATGCAGAAGAGAAACAGCCTGGATTTCCTGAGGCAAGGAGAGATTTGGCCTTGGTCTTCTGCATGACAGAAAGAGCTGGATTATTAATATAAAGGTTTCATCCTTGCTCCTTTTTTTTTTTTTTTTCCCAGTACTAACCTTCAGGAAAAACTTCCAAAAATGGTAAATCCTAGACTGAAGGTGCTTTCCAATAGCTCCAAGAAAAACCACTATCTCTGAGAAAAGATCTAAATCCTGGAAAGGAAATTTTTTTAACACACATCCCCATCTGAAGTGACCTTTATTAACTGGCACGGCTGCCTGCCTGTTCAGCACGCTGGCTTTTGCTGCTTCTATTCTTAGTTTTTTAAATCTTCTCTTAACTCTTTGCTCAAATCTTCTCACCTTGCGGGGAGAGGATGTCCCATAGTGATGTTCAGAAGGTTGATTCTGCAGGGCCTTTTACAAATGGATTGGCACACAGGTCGTAATAGCAAGAGGTGCCACTGCAAGAGTCAAAATGAGGGAAAAAAGCTTTTATTTATGTCTCCTCAGTCAGACCCCTTCTGGAAACCTACTGCCTTCCACATCACACCAAGAACTTAGGGCTATAAAAATTATCATATGTCAGACCTACAGTCATACCTACATCAGGGTAGGAGGAACTGGAGAATATTTTCACCCTAAGACTCATCCTCCCCTATCTTCTCTCCGTGGGGTGTAAATGCTCTCATCTTCCACCCCATTTCTAGACCAGCCTGTATGCTTTCTAGGACAGAGGATCGGTCAGCTTTGTTTTGTTTTGTTTTTCTTTATTATTTTTCACTGCCAAGGAACCAGCACATCTTCGGTTCTTTATAAATAACAGACAGGAAATTTGTCCTCGTATGCCTTAACTGATAAAATTCCAGATAACTTCAGCAAAGAACTTTTTTATTATAGCATTAAGATAAAAATATGTAGTGAAAATATGAATAGGTTTGACTAATCCTCACACAGTAAGGTGTAAATTAAATCTGAACTTGTGGAGGGAATGGAATGAATATTTCATTTATTTTATGAAATCCAGTAAATAAGTGATGTCAAACACTTAATTACTTATTTCCACAATTTACTTGATCACATCTTGCTTCCTACTTCTGGACACTGCAGTAGTTAAACACTCTTTTATTAAAAACATAACAAGTGATTATTTTTTAAGGCTAATTAGTTGCTAATAATCAACTAACATTATTGCTGCTAGTGAAAAGCTAGGGTAATTGCTACAACATATCGTGAAATCAGGAATGTTTGCATTTGTAGAAATGAAGTAATAATCAATATTCAATATTGCAACTGTGAATGCATTTATGTAATACATGGGGATTCCTAAGTATGTAAAGAAAAAAAAGTCAAGGCTAGCAAAGTCAAAATTGGTATTTTACAGCAGTTTTTCACACGATGTTGTCCAGCCTGCCAGAAACAACAAGCAGTCCAAATTAGTTAAAACAAGATGTTTAGGACATAACTAACATAAGGCAGAGGAGCAAGAATCATTTATTCCTTATGCAAAAAAAGGACAAGCAATTCAGCATAAGGCAGAGGGAAAAAGAGAGGGTCAATTAAAGCAAGTTACACATCCTTGTAAAGCTCTTCCTGCACTCGTTTTTCTTGCTGCCACCACGCCACCTTTCAGTAGAAGCAGTCGGATGTTCATTGCCTCTCCAGTCGATACTGAGTCAGTGTCTCTAGTGCAGATATGGGCACAGAGAGCTTGTCATGATCTCCTCTTGTACACGCATTCAACATAGTAGGCAGTTTCCCTCCAGGCCTGGTTTTCCACTCACAGACTGTGCCGTTCTGGCAGCCATCCAGAGAACTGAGAACACAACCTGCAGAAAGATATGAGCTATCCCTGCACAGAAATAGGCCCTTCAGTCCACTTCTCCCCTGCTGCCCAAAGGTTGTGACAAAAGAAACCCCAGCAGCACATTTGATTTCACTGGAAGGATGAGGTAGAAGCTGGAGACAAGTTTGTCTTTCACCCTCTGCTCCAGCGCCGCTAGATAATACACTGTGCAATCCCTTATCCTTCTGGCTAAGCTGCACTTCCAGCTCAGAGGATTTGCTGACCCACAAAACACATCACAAGCAACATGAAAATTCCAGTCGGACTTTGAAAGCAGAAAGAAGGAGTAAAAAGAACGTTTCTCCGAGGACTTGTCCATCACTGCTAATCTCACAATCACTATAAAGTGTCAGTGCGACACCGGGATGCCGTGGGTTACAACTGCCTTCATCCTCCCCTCTCACAGATGCAATGAAAGGAGGTGTAACGCAGTAAAAGGCAGTCTGTCTTCAAAGAGGCCCTAAACTCACAGGCATTATTGAAATAGAAAGAATATCTTGAGTCATCTCTTTTTGTTTAACCACCTAATCAGAAAGATTCTTTCATGGTCTGATTTGTGCTAACATTAAGCTTAAACTTAAGATTCACATCTCGTAGCTCCTAACTTCATCATATTAGGGCTCAAATGAGATACAGCAGCCCATGCTTTTTCCAAATGGCAGCCTGCAGGATTCCTTTATGAAGTGGGTTAAAAAAAGACCATTGCTACTTCTTTAATAGATAGCCTTTATTATTTACGGACTTCAGAATGACAAAAAGGATTCACTGCGGAGCTAAAGCAAGCTGGCAAGTCATGGCGAAGTTGCATCTAATAGATAAAGAGACACTGCAGTACAAGAGACTTTAAATATTTCTGCAGCTCAATTTTTCAATCTGTTTTTAATACATGAAGACTTTGCAATCCTCCTCTGCTGGACTCTTTGTTCATAGGAGGGATATGATCTGGAACAACTGCTTTCCTGGAGCTCACGGGCTGCTCATTTAAACTGGGGGAGATGTAACCACATCTTTGTCTTTCTAGTGTCCAAGTGTTTAAAGTAAGTGAAAAGAGAAAAGAAACACACATTTTGTTAGAAACTACCACATGCTGACAGCTATCAAAGCACGAATAATGGGGGCTTTGCAAGTTTAGTTTCTATTGAAACCTAGCATACTGCAACTCCAGTCACAATATGATGCTATTTCAGTATTAGGTAATACACCATCCAACTGGCTAAAAGCAAATATTGGACAATCGATCTGGGACATTTTTCCAACTATTTCTCTTTTCATCAGGAAAGATAATAAAAGAAAGTCTGCAGCTGCTTCTACAGGGTTATGAACTTTTCTGGTCATTAGCTACAATTAACTGTATAATGACACGGTTTGCTCTTTCATGCTTGCTAGCAGCCTAATGCTGGTTTATCTGAAGTAGAAAGGGCAATGTAGGGGGTTGAATTGCTCATACATAAGTCTTTTCATAAATCTTTTCATAAATCTTTGTTAAACGGCTGTCATCTATTCCCTGGTAGGTTCTTGGGAGGCTGTAGATCCAGCTAAATGAAAATGTGACACTTTTCCATCTTCACATGAGCCAGGGAAAAAGAATAAGCAGTAACATCCCTTTCGGTGACTGCATACAAAAATTAGAGCACCTATTGATCGCTGAAAGATGAATAAGGATCTTACAGCACCCTCTGGAAACCTCTGCCTAGATTCATGTCCCACTGAGTGAGGTTCTGATCAAATGAATAAATTAAACCTAACCTTTAACATTCACAGCCTGAAGACAGCCCAGGCAAGAACTAGAGGACAAATCGGCATCACAAAGTGGATGGGTTTGCCCACTGTGAGAGTGAAGTAGAACATGATGCTTCCAGCTCTGCATTTAGGATTAGGCGTCCTTCTGGTGAGATACTATTTGTTCTGTTGTATTCACTTCTTATTAACAAAAGATAACACCTGCAAACATGTCCCTTTAACTAAAGGTCTTACCTCCCTTTTAAAAAAGGAGACTTTCAGCAGATGACTATTGGCCCAGTTCACCAAGACAGCTCAGATATTTTTCCCCAGATAATAACCTACATAACCTAAGAGGAGGTGCAACCCTGGCATTGCAGCCTCTCCATCTCCTCCCCTAGCACAGGCCCTGCTTCACCCAGAGGACAACAGACCAGGCTGAAGGAGGACATGCATCTTTGACAGCCTTTCTGCGTATAGTGTCTAGGGAGGGCTGTCAAGATATTCTGTCTGAAGCAGTGTGGTAATGGTAAGGTGGCACCAACCAAAGCCATAGTTTGAGGTAAAAGCTCATGATATTTGTGTAGTCCTATCATATGTGATAGGAAATAGATTTACGTTTCTGTGGAGACTTATAGAGAGAATGGACAGCAAAGGCCAAATCCTATTTGTGTTATTTAGAGAAACACACTTGCCTGACTTTCTAAGAGATCTTTCTAAGATCACAGCTGAATGGTGAATTACTTCCAATCATTCCCCATGGGCAAGCTCTGGAGGTCCCCCTTTGCTCAGGGCTCCAACTCTGAGCGCCGCTGGAGATGCCCAAGCACCTGGATGCCCGGGAGGACTGACTGACTGCAGGGGAGTCAAACCCAGTCCAGAGCCTCGGTCCTTGGCAGAGGAGGGCTGAAGCAAAGCAAGAAGTGATGCTCATCCAGCCCTGCTGCCTTCCAGACAAGAGGTTCACAGCACATGCTGAGAGTACTGCTCTGTCAGTATTTCTACTGAGAAATGTTTTGACACTGTTTTTCCTAGCACTATATTAAACAGCTGGTTATTTCTGCTACCAGCCCCACGGTAAAGAGTTTCAACAGATCTGATTCCATGGTCTAATGCATTTTTTTTCACTGCAAAAAGCTTACAGTCTTGGATTGTCTACTCTTCTGATGTCCAAAGGAGGTCAGGACACAGCATTAACACAAAACAAACAGGCCTTGGCAGAGCAAATGTAAGCTGACAAGACACAAGCAGAACATCAGTGGGGTCTTGTTCCCTGAGATTATAAGAAAAATCAACAATCAATTTCTGCCCCATCCCTCTGCCTTATGCCATCACCCAGGCAGCTGGGTTGACCACAGCTGGGCAAATCTCTGCCATTGAGCTAATTCTCTAAATAGTTTGGCATAACTTTGTACAGCCCAGCGATGAAAGAAAACAGCTAAATCCTTATACATAAAAACCACATGATTAAATGGTTAAAGGGACTAGAGGCCTTTCCCATCGACCTGTCCTTTACCAAGGAAAAGTTTGAGTGACAGCACATAAACCAGTCAGCCAGTCTCAGTGTGAGTTAACATGGTGTCCTCAGTGCATAGATTCAAATGAACTAGAATAACCCAAAGATGCCTAAGCAAGAAGGATACCTACTAAAAGTGGGGTGGGAGAGTGGTTCTGACCACAGAAATAAGGGTGTTTCCAAAAACCAGGTGGCAAGATGACATGGAAAGCAGACACAGTTCCAATGTGCTGATGAAAGCACCTCTCATCTTCAGTCCCCAGTGCTCCCTGTGTGACAGAGATCTGTCCCTGAAGGGCCTTGTAGGAGTCAAGACCTGGGCCCTGTCCCTAATCTGTGCCCCAGAGATGGGCTCTTGTGCGCGCCCCACTGTTACCTGTCTCCCTGCCAAAAGACAGAGATAATGTCCTCCTCCAGCTCAGCAGCATGTGCGTCTCTAAAATAAATTAACTGCAGCAGCCACTTCTGGTTTTCTCAAACAATTTAAGACTTTGTTCTCAAATTAGCCTACGGAGAAAACATGTACAGAGCAGGGGCAAAGGGATTATGGGCTTGATTCTCAGGTTGCTTATTCCTACTCCGCTCTGCTCCAATGTCATTTCATGGGATTTGCTCTCATTTTCATCAACATGACAGTGATCAGCATCTTGATGTGTCCCTGTTCACCTCCTGGAGAAGGTTAATGTGTTTCTGTTCTAAAGTTTGTTACATAAGAAAGGGGATGCTTAGCTCCCATGACAATAAATTGTTCTTACAAACTCACCCAATGTTTGATCCTCGAAGTGGACATTAATTTCAGCAGGTGCAAGAAAAGATCCTCAGTCTTGCAAGCAACCTGAGATGTCTGTTTTAATATTAGACTGTGCAGTGGCCAAATATTTGAAACTCACTCCTGAATAAGATCGTTTAAGGTTTTAAAATTGCTGTGCTTCTCCGTTAATTCAATAGCATGTGGAAATGTTCCTGGATCAAATATAGTGTGTTCTATGCCTTCAAGAATAAAAAATGCTGAATATTTTTGGTGAGCATTACTTTATATCTAAGTGGGGGAGCTGAGATACTTTGTACTGTTCAGTACAGTCCCAATGTTACCTGGTGCTTCCCATCTTGGTGAAGATGTCCTTCTTCCTCTTGCCATTCTTGGAAGAGGCTTCCTGAAGAAGCTGTGAAATCTCCCTCCTTGGAGATATTTGAAACTCAGCTGGACATGTCCCTGTGCAACCCAACCTGACTGGAACCACTTCAAGCAGGGGTTGGACTGGAAAACCTCCAAGGTGTCCCTAAATTATTCTATGACTTATTTAAAAGACTTTGGAACAAGAGTTACTAGTTCTTTGTTTTTATATTACTAAGCACAAGAAACTTTCCCTGACTCAGTGTCATGGGCATAAGATGGACAAAAAAATGAATGAAAGGGCTCTTTCCAGGAAAGATGCAACAAATTCCAAAATTATTGAGTTAAGTAGTAAAGAATAAGACTCTTGGGAGAAAGAAAATTATGAAGTGCAACAAAAATGGAGCCCATCTGCTCCCCCAAATAATTTTGCTAGTTTTTCATCCACCTGAACAGATAATATTCCCATTTTTGCCAGAGAGCAAAACTTCATCTAAAAGTCAGAACATTGCAGAAGTGTTTCAGATAATATGAATGAATCATTAAATGTCAATCTTCCTCAAAGCAAATGTTGACCTACAAATGATCAAATGATCTGATGCTTAAATCCCTGGATTATTTTTCTGTCTTCACTGCAGGTGTCCTGTATGTCCTTGGCACTCACTCTGACAGGGAATCAACTCAGCTAACTTCAGAAACCTAAATTTAATCACTTAGTTGTCTAGACTCAAAGTACATAGAGAGCAAAACACCTCAGGACAAGTGGTATCACTTTGTACACTTACCTCAGCTTGGCTCAAGTTATTGGAGATGTTTTTCACTTCGCCCCTCTTTGTAGGCCAAGTCTTTGCACTTGGTCCCGTGGACCAGGGGTCATTTCTTTCTCTGTTTCTGTAGCCGTCCTTGGCTGGCACGAGGATACAAGCCAACGTGTTGTCAGAGCTGCCATGGCCAGGAGCACTGAACCAAGGCACCCCACCATGCTACCAGCCAACCAAGCACATCCACAAGAGTCCCAGCATGGGGACAACGTGTGCACCTCTCAGATGACAGCGGTGGCAGCAGCCCTTTCTGGCCAAAGCACAGAAATGGTCTGCCCAGGTATATGCACTGCAGTGATTTTCACCAAGAGATCTCATTCGGCTACCACTTTCACAATAAAAGTGAAGAGCTAGCTCAAATTCCGCTCGTAAAAGGTCTGATCTAATTCTATTTTATATTCCATTACTTTGCTAAAATGAACCAGGAGGTAGGAGACATTTTGGTGTTCGGCCTGGAGCAGTGCTTTATCATAAATTCTCCACACAGCACCAGAAATGTGTGATCCGCACTTTGAATAAATATGTAACACCTAAAATGGAGACTCCAGCTTTGATTAGGGATCACACTTGGGAATAAGTTGTCACTACTTTTTAAATAGCTTCAGTTAAGCTATAGCAGGTTATATAGAGCAGTTACATAAAGCTGTACACGAAGAATGGTTTCTGTCACCACACCAGTAGCAGAGTATGAGTTATACAATACTTAGACTGATACACTCTATCCAAGGGTATCCATATTTCTCATCCTGAAATTGCATAACAGACATTTATATCACAGGCATGAAAATTAATTTTCAGAGGAATATGTATTAATTTTATTCAAACATAGGATTAAAAATTTTCAAAAAATTTTTAGAATCCAAATTAGAGTTGAATTGCCATAACTTTTCAGTGCTTTATCTTCTCTTCTTCTGAGAAGAATTATATCCAAGATGGTAATGTTTTTTCAAAAGTTCTAATCAATCGTTTCTGGAGAATATCCCAATGTAACCACAGAGTTTGCTGTTTAAAAAGAATTGACAACTCATAAACAAGAGTAACACTGTGGTTAATGACTCTGACTCATTCCAGGGCAGTAAACACACACACACACACACAAAGTTAAAATAATTAGAGTTAAAATAATTAGTTGTAAAAATAAATTTTAAAAAAGGATGTTTTAGATTCAATAATGTTTTATACAGCATTATAAAACCATGTAGCTATTTTCAAACACCTGAAAAAGTCCTGTTAGGATCAATAATTCTTTCCTCTTTTAGAAATCTTCTTGCATACTTACAAAGCAAAAATGCCTTTCCTTCTCCAGAGCCTTCATGGTCTCAAAGTGAAGTAAAAGTAATGATGGAAAAAGGTAATTTGTCTCTGGTACAAGAGACATTATTTTGCATTGGAGAACCAACCTAGCCTGGGAGACTCTCTGTGGTCTGCAGAGGGAAAAGAATCACCCATAGCAGCACTAATTTACAGCAGTTATAGGAACAGCCTCACTGCCTGCATAGGAACCAGTCCTGCAGGGCCATGGAGGACACAGCAAGAGAGACCTGAACAACCACTGAACGGAGGCAATCTAGAAGTGCAAAATGCATTTACCTGAAACTCTAAGTGAGGAGCAGGTAGGTCAAACACTTATCCAAAGAGGAGGCTAGGTCAGCCCCATTGGCAAGCCCTTTGCCTTCCTCATGGCAACACAGGTGCCTTGGACAGCCTGCACTGCCTGATTTGCAGCTGTCAGCCCTGCTGGACAAGGACAAGCATCTTCATTAGACAGCCCTCCTCAGGGACAGGCTCCAGCAATCCTGGACCAAACCATGGAAAACCCAGACCAGGAACCTTGCTGAGGTGGTCCAGGTGGCCTTAGAGACATGAGATGCACGTCACCATAGGGACGGGTCCTAGATGTTCCAACTTTCTCCTAACTGCTCAGGACCTCAGCTTACATGTTCCCTAGGCACTGCTGATCTGGGCATGGCTTTCAGTCCTGCTGTGTTTTCTTTTCCCAGGACCAGGACGCTGCTATTTTCATTTGCAGTTCTATCTGCTTCCCTGCCCCAGCATCACTCCTCTTGGAAGGCTGCAGTTCAAAGTACTGACAAAGTAGCAAATAAAGCAGCTTCCCTACCTCTCCTAATGAAGATTTTCACTGTTTTCCATGACTTTCCTAAGAGGAAAAAAATATGTAGTAGATAAGTAGTTCACTTCCCAAGGGATGAAGTGCATGTAGCTGCTTGTCCAAACCCTCTAATCACCCTCTGGAACTGATGGCACTTCAGAGACCACGCTAGATGACTTGCAATTGAATCCATAATTCACATGCTATGAGCACAGGTAATAACTGGAATTATCCAGGGTGATATCCTACCACTTCACTTAAACTATCACAAACCCTTATCAGATACTTTCATTCATTCAGAACAAGGAGGTAGGCCTGGATCCAGAAAGCTTTTTCAGCCCCTGCCGCTCACTAAATCCAAGGGGATGCAGGTGCCAGCAAACTCCTGTGGCTCCAGCAGGACTCGCTTCCTCGCTTCCTCTGCTTTGCCCGTGCTCCAATCCATTTGCCATTAAAATAGACCAAGGCATACGGAGAGCAGAACATTGAAAACCCATCAGCACACCACAGAAACGTGGTTGGCCCATTAAAGCTTTATCAAGGACGCTTACTCTATAACACATTCCACCTGCTGTGAGGAGAAGAATTGAAGCCTCTTTGAGGTTTCTAACAGCCAACTCAGTCAAAGGTACCTCATTATCGAATGCACATATCTGGTCTGCAGAGCCTGAGGCTGCCCCGTGGTGGCACTTTGTGCAGCTCTCACACACGGCAGCAGAGCTACAGTGTCCCAGGGCTGACGGAGATGCTGCCAGCCTGCCCCACCACTCATTACGAGCAGGCTCCCATGCGTGCACCACGATCCACGTCTATACAGCTCATTTGTAATGATGTGCACCTGAACCATTGTGCTCAGCACTTCAGTAAATGGCCTTTGGGGACATTTGTCCCCCCAAAAAAATGTCCTGTGGGGACAGGACTTAAGAGGACAGAACTCTCTTCAAGAGCCTCTTCCAGCCACTAGTGCCAAGGGTACGTTGCATTTGTTGGGAAGAAGCACTGGGGCACCAGGAATACCTGGAGAAATTCCCATTGAGGAAGACATTGTGATAGAATTGCACCTGCTCTGTCCAAGGCCTGGACCCACCACCTTGGGAGGAAGATGGTGGAGGCAGCCATGAGGTGCCAGGCCAGAGGAACCTTCTCGTCTCCATGTTCATATGAGAGGGGCTTCCTGGGAGCCCCAATGGGCCATGCGGGTGGGTCCTCCTGGACAAGCTTCTGTGGGGGAATCCCCCATAGCGTGAGACAGACCCAGTAGGGAGCATGGGAGGTCAGGAAGTGGGGCTGAAACCCTGCAGACAGGCTGTCCTAACCTCACAGTGTGTGTGATGGCTACACAAACCCCACTCACGTAAAGAGTTCCTGGCCCCAGAGGGCCTTAGAAGAAGGAGCTGAGGATCCCCCTTCCCTTTGCTGAGAAACCATCAGCTCAGGGTCTGAGGAAGGAAGGTGACTTGGAGGTTTGTGCTGTGCTAAGAACACAAACCAAAAGCTAGTCAAAGTCAGAGATCAACTGCTGCAGGATGATGCTTGGGACAAAATGGGAAGCCCTTGGGAAAAGGAAGGTAATGTCACGAATAACATGAAGATTTACCAGAAGAGAGCACTGTCAAGAGAAAACATGAGTTCTGTTTTGTGTGAAATGCTAACAAATACCTTGCATAGCCTAAAAGAAACAAAAACGTTTCTTGATGATTTTTTGAAGGTTTACAGAAAACCTCTCTGTAAATGTTATATGGATTTTCTCCCCTCTTGCAGCTGCAGCAAGAGTCATGGGAGAGGAGATTATGCCCAAGAGCTGGAAAAGGCCAAGTTTTAGCATACATCCTCTCACTCTTGAGAGGATGAATCAGCCACATATCATAGCAGGCGACCATCAGCGGTGGTCAGGGATGTCACTTCCCAGGGATTCTCCTCTTTCAGGCAGCCTCTTTGGCATGAGCTGCCATAGGGACCACCAGGATTCATCAGGATCTCAAGAGCTCCAGCAGAAGCAGCACAGAAATGATGCTAATGCCAGTTCAGCTGATGGGAACACAATGGAGCTTCCAGGAGCAGGCAGAAACTTTCTTTGGTGCCTGCTCAGATCCCTAATCCAGCTGAATGATCTTGCTAGAGCCAGTAAGAGATGCAGAAGGCCATAAAGGAGAACTGAAATTACCTTCTGTGGGTAAGCAGATTGGAAATATTGGAGCTCTGGGCGCAGCGCTCATCTGGAGGCAGGAGGAGAGAAATGAGAACAGGAATTAATTACAGAAAAACAGATAGGGATGGTACCTGCTACAAATGAAAGAAAATTGAAAAACAGTCACAGCCTTCAACAGTAATAAAAAGAAAGTGGTTCAGTCTGTGGATGGGAGGCTAAAAGTGGATCCTGCAAAAGCACAAAAGACCAAGGTCGCTGCTTGACTTTGTTATTTGCAGGAGAAAGGGGCCGTGTTGTGGGTAAAGCCCACATGGAGTTTTCAGAGAAACCCATGAACCTTATCAGACTTTCTCACTACAAAACCAAACAAAATTCAGATGTAGTAAATTGAAAAGGCAGAACATCTCTGCCAGGGCACCCAAAATACAGGAAGAACCCTGTGTGCCAGCTGTGGGAAGGCACTTCTTCACCACACCTTGCAAGGTGGATATGTAAAGATAAGGCCTAGTACCATGGTCCTGATGGGCTCCAGCTCGTGTGAGTTGTTTTCCACCAGAAACCCTCTCCGGTCAGGCTCAGAGAGCCTCTTCCTCCAAGGTGAGGAACCTGGGTGTATTGGATAGGTTATCGGAGTCAGAAACTCTGCAAAGCAAAGTCTGTCTGACCTGAAGAGACACGGAGAGGAGACCAGTATCAGCTCCCTGTATCAGTAGGGAAGAGCTTGGCCTTTTATCCAGCAAATGCAACAGGAGGGGCAAAATATAGGGATATATACATATATATATAGGAATACAGGGAAAAAACAGGTATTACATTTTATAGCATGAAAATCATCATTGTATCAGAGAAATGCACAGTAAGACATCACAGTTGAACAGAATTGAGGTTTTCTTAGTCACTTGTTCTCACCTGTTTGAACTTAATGACCTCTCCTCCAAAGAGATTTTAGATAATGCACTTTGCACATGCACATACACATATCTATACTGGGTAGGATGTGATTGACAGTGATTAATTAAAGTGCTATAACAGTTATCCAGAGGTATGATTGATTGATAGATGAGACAGAGCTGTGGGTGCATGTATGACAGAACAGCAAGTAATTATACACATCTAGGGCCTCACTTTTCCTAGTCAAGAAAGGCCTTGGCTGCTTGGCAGTGTCCTCAAGTTGTCTATGTTTGTCGCCAGGTTTTAATCACTGTTAAATCACACCATATGACTTGTGCTTTGGAGCACTTTGTCAACATCAAAAATAAATATTATTCCTACAAGGAATCCAGCTGGCCTCTAATTAGATTTCAGAAATATATCAATTAACGTGTTAATGTGCTGTCCAATGATGAAAGCCTCCATCTCATCAGCTTCTAGAAGATCAATATGACGGTATAATATGAGATATCAACCAATTTATTTTCCTGGCAAATGAATCAATATGGTTCTTTTAATGGTACCAATCATTAAGTAGATGTTATCAGTCCAGAAGAAGACCCCAAGCTAAAAGCAAACAAAACCAATTATATTTATTCAGGTAGTATTTTCCAAGAGTTGCAAAAGTCTTTTGTCCCAGTACTTCTTACTGCAGAGAAATGGCATTTCACCAACAAAGGCAACACAATTAGTATAGATGACAATCTATACTAGAGCTATGTGTCTCTGTTACATTTCTCATAAGAAAGTGACTGATCACATTCACTTCTTTGGAAGTCCCCATCTTTGGAATCCCCATCCCTCTCATGGCCATGTCAGTGGTGTCTGAAATCCCTTGAAGACAGACTTGCTGTATTAATGCCTTGTTTTTGAGGTTCATTTGGGCCTGTTTCATGATCCAGGAATAACATGAGCTTTGCCATGTAGCTCTGCATGACGTGTGTCTGCTGTGAAGCAGGGACACACTTGGCTGCAGGACAGCCTTGCTGGCAAAGCAAGAGCTCATTCAAGACACCACAAGAAACATGGGATTAGGGATAAAAGGGTGGTTATTGCCACACTGAATCATCTCTTGGAAATACTTCCATACATTAAAAGAAAATCCAGGAAAAATCTCTGCCCTAAAAATGGTTTGCAAGTCACACAGCTGAATTGCTAAAGGCATAAAGTGCTACAAGAACCTCTAGGCTGTATCAGAGACTGTTCTCGCCTGCAAGGAAGCACTTGTCAAATCAGAAATAGAGTTGAGACAACAGCAGATTTCTAGTAACACTGGTGAGAACACATTTGCATTACTGCTCGCAATAAATGATCATTAGTATAAAGTGTTGGAGTATACAGTGAGAAGCAGCAGCAAAGTTACTGGCAACACTACAACATATCACCAGGAGTCAGAGAGACTCAAAATACTCACAGCTCAACCATCACTTAAAGGGCAGCATTTTACACCTTTTTCCCATCTCCGTTCTGATGCCTGTTGGGTCTGGTTTCCAGTTCCTTCATCTCCTGCACTGGAGCCACCACTCTTTTGCTGACATTTCACATTAATATCTTCAGCAGACAGACCCACAGCTGTTCCAAACTGACACGGTTCCTTTGGGGCTATGTTGATGGTGACCAGCTACATTTCTGGAGGAGAAGGCATGAAGCAGAAGGCCCTTGGTCCAGCTGACCAGAAGTTACGTCCTTGCAAAGAGCCTTTTCTCTGGAGCTGCTCAGCAGAGAGAGGCTGGATGCAATGTCCCCTTGGGCTGATAGCGCCAGTCCCACCTGCCCTGCACACATCTTCTGGTGTAGGATGAGCCCAGGGACAGCCCATCTATGCCTGCATCTTGTGTTTGGCCAAGGTTCTCCCAAGCTTAACAAGCAATAACTGACACCAGCTCCAGCTCAGCATTCAGAATGGGCTTCTCACCTGTAAGCTCAGATTTTGCAGATGCAGTACGAGCCCCTGGTCTCCTTCCAAGAACAAGAGGCATCCTTGTCTCTGCACCCACCAACTGCAATGATAAACCTGCCATTAGCATCAGGCAGGGAAGCAAAACAGACCTGGACGGGGCTCAGATCAGATCTCTACCTTGCACATGCTCCTGTCGCCCACAGTAGCTCCAGAGCAAAGTCGAATATTTTCAGATCATGATCAAATCTGCCTCACAGACAAATGAACTTCATTTCCTCTCCTGAATATAGGGCACCTTTGAATGCATTCTCATTTTTAGCATTACACTGAATTATAACCCTTTCCTGACTCCATGTAATTTGTTCTGCAGTTCAGTTGCATATTTATCAAGTGCAAAATTCCTGGAAGAAACTGCTAGGTACAGAAATTGCTCTCAAACAAAAATCCACAGGCTGGCAAAGTTAGCCAGTCACCTCTGCGGTTTCATTTTCACAGCTTATAATCAAAGTGTGCCAGAAGACAGCAGAGTATTTTTCCCTCCTTTAAAAATCATTTCCCTGGCAAATTTAGAAAGTGTTTCTGTAAGCTTACCAATCAAGGTAAGAGAAAAAAATCAATGAACTCCCTGCTAATTTATGGATTTAGTTTTGACAGAATTCTTGCAGATTCTTGCAAAGTTAGAATAAACTTTGAAGTGCTGCAGCAAATAGCCTCATTTGAGTCCACAAGAACAGGATCACAGAAGGCTGAGGTTGGAAGGGAGCTCTAGAAATCACCCAGTGCAACCCCCTGCTGCAGCTGGGACACTCAGAGCATGGGGCACAGGGTGGCAGCCAGGTGGGTTTGGAAGATCTCCAGAGAAGGAGACTCCACAGCCTCCCTGGG
>JAVCKT010013332.1:0-19387 GCA_032273925.1 Rhynchotus rufescens
CAAATAAAAGGCAGGGTTTGTCAAAAAGAGAAACAAGCAAAAGAAAAAAAAAAATCTTTCAAAGTCTATGGCAAGCAGTTTCAGACATTGGATGATCTCTTCCCTTTTAAAACTGAAAATTTGGGCAACCCGTGGACTTTCAAGTCAAAAATTAAAACAGAGCCCCCATTAACATTGATTCACCCAGTGTCAGGAAACCTCTCACGGCACACACACCTTGACACTTGGCTACTGCAGTATCAAAAGTCACTTCAGATTTTCAGCTAAAATGCCTTTCCCTTCCCTTTTCTTCATATGGTCTTTTTCAAACTCAGTCTTCTTTCAAAGTTTTCTATGGCTTTAATCAATATACATCCAATAGCAAAATAGTTTAAAAACAGTTTCTCTACGTCAAAACTCTTTCGTGTCCTATATGCAGTATGTATAGGCTGACAACACCAAAAAACACGTCAAGTACAATATCACTAAGCACTAGCCAGCTCTTATTTTAAGAGTATTCATAAATGGTGGCTAATTTAAGTGCATTGTATTGGACTGATAATGGAGTCTCAGTTATTGCTCATCTCTAGAAGCATCTATTGATATGTAAAGCAAAGACATTAGCCATGTAATTAGCCTGCAGCATAACTATCATCCTTCACTCAATCATTTCAGTTCCAACTGCCCAAACAATAGTAACATTTCACAATGTTTTTACTTGAAATAGCTGGTGCTGTAATCATAGTGTAAATTTCTTATGAAAAGCTCCCACAGATAGTGTACATCATGCTGGGAAAATTAGTTTAAGTACAAGAAACCGATTAAAACTCTAACAATCTCCTAAGGGTAATTTGTTAAAGCTGTTTTGTTATTTTGCATTAGCTCTAAAAATATCTGCTTCTTTATTAAAAGGTTCAGTACCTCAGTAACTAAGTAAGATTGCATTAGAATAATCGGTAGTTTTCTGTTTACATGCTATATATAAAATATTTTTATGAGAAAAAGCAGAAAAATGGAAAAACATAACAACTATTTCAAAAAGTTTAAAGTGAAAGAATATTTGTGATGTTCTCATCAATAGTGGAGATTTAGATTCTGTGACTCACGCCATTCCTGTCTGTCCTTTGTCTTATCTTCTTACATTTTCGAAGGTTGTTTTCAAGACATATTAGGCTTTTCGTGTTCTGCAACACATTCCTTTGAGTTATTTTAATATATGTCTGCAGTGTCATTTAAAGATGACTTGAAGGTCACCCTTACTCTGGCTTAGAAACAAGTCATCCCTCCTCATCTATGTCTTTATTGATAGCTAGAGAAAAATATCTACATCCCTTCCAAGTGGCCTGCCTCAGGGAGAAGAGGACAGCTTATATCTGCTTCTCTATGCATTTCTAACTATGGGTGGAAGAACTAGAAAGCAGAGTGCAAAGGATAAGAAACCAGGAAAAATAAGAGGGCAGTGTTGGGGGGACTTCTGAGGTTCAAGATTCAGAGAGGAAAGTTGCATGTCCATGACAGGGAAGCAGCAGCTAAGAAAATGGATTCATCTCAGATCCTGAATCCATCAAAACTGAAATCTCAACAAACTGTTACTAGGAAACAGCGTGGAAGTTCTCACAATGTATAGCTGAGGAATACCAGCTCAGGAAGACCACAGGGTCAGCCTTAGATATGTTTTATATATATATATTTATATATATATATTTTCTCTTAGTACCTTCCTTTTGTAAGAGTGAAAAGTTAAACATTAGCAGGTGCACAGCGATCCAAAAGTTTTTGTGCATAAGACACAATAAATGAAAACCCTTCTCATTCACAAAAAGTATCATTAGATGCAATCTGATACAGAAAAGCTATCAAAAAAATCCACACCCACAAACTCCAACACCCCCATAATGGCTGGTATTCCACCTCAGTGGGGCCAATCACATATTGATTTTATTTTGTACTCCTGTCAGATAATGTAAGCATTCCACGTGTAAGAGAAACCAGAAACCTTGATATTCTTTTTGCAGAACCTTAAGACAGTCAATCACTGCGTCCTATCCTGGGCTTCTATCTAGATAACACGAAGTTTTCCAAAAACATTTCCCTGGTCATTATTTACCCATCTCAGCCCAGTTCCATACCTTTCAATAGGAGTAAGAAACTTTACAAGGGATGGAGGAAGAAAATAAACTAATCAGAAAAGTTTACCAGTTCGCTCTACTTCCTGTCTTCCTGCGTCAGACTGCAGAAAACAAAGATCTTGTGTAATAACCAAATTAAAAATAAAACATGAGTTTTAGTGAGATCTACAATCACTTTTCTTCCTAATGGTATTCGTACTCAAAAGACAAATCTGACAATTCCAAGCAGCACATCAGCTCAGTATCTGCAGAATAAATCTTTGATTTATTCTTGAATCCATATTTAGCATATAGATATTTTAAAATATACTAAAAATTCTTTATCGAATCAGAATGAAGAATAATTATAATTTTATTCTGCACTTTATTTTCTCTTGAGCTTTCATCTCAGCAGTGAGATGAGTTGTCTTCCCCCCCCCCGCCATGTTTTTTCTCCTTATAGTTTTTCTTCAGTCTGGAGAGAGAAGAGAAAGAAAAAAGGCAAACAATGAAATATCTGCACCAAATTATGTCCCAACACGTCCCTGAAAGGTCATCCAGAAGGTGAATAGTCTCCTTTCCTGTGAATTTCAGGAGTCTGGAGAGCTTCAGGCACCTTGCACTTAAATATTAGAATCAACATTTTCAAATTTCGTCCAGTCATATGACAAGCTCTCCTCTTTGCATTCCACTTATTCATCCAAGAAAAGGCAAAGTAAAACAAGGAAATCCAAGCCTTAGAGTTTCATAACATTATAGTGTTACTTACTACTTCATGAAAATTTTTCAGTCTTTCTCAGACATTGTTAGTTCAGTAGAAAGCAATAACACAGAAGCTTTACTGATTTTCTACTAGGAAATTTTCAGTGCCATTCCCATAAATCCTATTCCAGGAAGAGTATAAAAACACTCTGAAGATGATCTCGTCTAAACTTCCCCCAATGTCTGGCTGGCTTTTCAGACTCCATAACTTCCTTAGGCAAACTCCTCCAGTGTTCAACCACATTCACAGTAAAGATACCCCTTCTTGTGTTCTGGTTTTATAGATAAGATGACAAAACAGCCCCAGAAAACATGAGTGAATTAATCCAAGTGACACCACAGTACAGACTTTCTAACCTAAGCCACTTCTTATTTTTAAGAAGAAAACAAGAGGAAAAAAACAAGAAATGACTGCAGTTCTTAACCTGACAGTCCCAAGGTGAGACATGACAAATATAGTTCCCAGATGCTCCTAGAGAAACTTTCTGTACACCTAAAAAGCAGAAGGGGCACTGGAGTACTGTGAGCTGGACTAGATCCATTTGTTTAATTTAAGGGAGACAGCTGCTACAATTTACATAAAACATGTTTTATTGATCCACAGAGATTCTTATGGCAGCTTGCCTTCATCCAGGGAAGAGCAGTGCTTTGTCATCCTCCTCTATCCACACTAGCAGTGCGACACCAGGGTAAGCAAGGCTACAGATCCAGGTTTGGTAAAGTGCATGAAGACTGATGAAAAAGGCAGCAATTAAAACTAAGAGGTAAGGGTGGGAAAATAAGGGAATTCCCATATTATCCCAGCTTTGCCTCAGCATTTTTCACAGAGGGAGGAAATACTAGATGTGTGTGGGAGTGGGTAAATACAGGTCTCTGAGGGCAAGCAGCACAGCATGAGACAAGGCCCGGAGGACCCAAGTTTTATACTAACTGCCACGTCAACTCCTTTAGAGCGTGTATTGTAGAAGACAGGATAAATTAGACAATGTTTGTACAGCTTTGTGAAAACTCCAAGAGCCATGAAAGGGCTACTATCATCACCAACTGCTGAACATGTGCAAAGAGCTCTGTATGACCAAAAAAAGTCCAGTTAACCCAGAAATTTTAATCAAAATATCTACCTTAATGAGGTAGTCAGACTTTGTATGCCATTCCTCTACTTTAGCCATAGGCAACTACTAGAAAAGAGAAGGGTGGTTTTTAGACAAGGAAAATGCAGTGTCTATTGAGCCAGAGGGTGCAGGGAGAAGGGACACTGGCCGAGTGCAGCCTCGTCCTCAGGCACAGCAGCCTCGGCCCTCTGCCCACCCACCAACCGCACACAGCTGGGGGCTAAAACCCTAACTCAGCCCAAACGTCGCCAAT
Organism: Rhynchotus rufescens; assembly: GCA_032273925.1. Lineage (NCBI taxonomy): Eukaryota > Metazoa > Chordata > Aves > Tinamiformes > Tinamidae > Rhynchotus > Rhynchotus rufescens. Next base: position 4,215 of record JAVCKT010013332.1, read on the forward strand.
AGGAACTGACATTTACACCATCCTAAGGTTAGCCTAACATTAATTAAGCCAGCACTGTACTGCACTATTATTCCCTTATTACTTCTGCAGATTTTACTTTTTTATATATAAAAAATCCTTTCCAATTTGATTTCATAATAAACCTGAATGTCAAAACTCCCCAAGTATGAATGTCATCTTTGTTTGGAGGCTAGAGGGAAGAATCCAAGGCCAAGATGTCCTTGAGCACTAGAGCTGGCTGAGATACTAACATACAGTAGGATCATGGGCACATCACTAGACCTAAATCTGCCTCAATCAGAATTGCTGTAAAATAGAACTTAATGCCTCACCAACAGGCATGCAGCATGGGGCAATGGTGCAATTCCCAGCATAAAACTGTATCAGACAGCGGCAAAAATGAACATAATCAGACTGCCAAATGCTACATGCAGTTTAAGCTTTTGCACTTCCCCAACAGATTTCACTTATGAAGATTTTCTTCTTTTACATTATCTTCTCTGATGAGGCTTGCAGGGGTTTGGACTGGAGACAAACTGCATATTCCTGCTCTTTCTTGCAGGAAGGCTCTTCCTAAGGCTTTCATGAACAGCACATATCTCCGTGGGCAGGATGCAAGTGCACACTCAAAATCAAACCAAAGTTGCCAGAACTTGCCTGTAACTAGCCAAATCAGAAAAATAGACAGATGACTAAGTACTCCTCAACAAGAGAGGTGGTAAGGAAATGCAAATATTGTTATCCAGCTTACTACAGACCTAAAACTATATCAGCTGTATGATTATGCATCACAACCTATCCTTTGACACATTTTCCTCCTATTTTTGTCCAAGAAAGTTGTGCTACTGACTATTTAGCATCAAACAAATTTCTCAAAGTGAGTAGGCATCAATACAATTTTCCTCCTGCAAATATAGATATTTTTGGTCAGAAATAAGTGTTTATAAATAGGTTGTCATGTAAACAAATCTTAGAAAACTGTCTCTTCTACTTTTTGATCTCAACTTTCAGGAGAAGACAGAGGGAATAAAGATGGTCTCAAAGCTTTTGTTAAAATTATTCTAAGCATTGAATTACTCTAAGCTCTTGAATAAAGTCATTCAGTTAAGTTAATTTAATATTCTGTAAGTTTTACAGTAGTGCATGCCAGAGTTGCACAATTAAAATAGTGGTAGAACACTCACAAAATTTGTTAGTATTACTGTATGATATGGTGATAAGTCCCAATTCACTACTCTTATGTTTTATTCTACCATTATCCATTTGAATTCATTGAATGTAGAAAGATAAAAAAAATGAAAATTACCCAGAGAAAGTAAAATCCACTACTCATCTAATAAGAGGCAATGCCACAAAATATGTGGAACACTGTCAAGGCTAGAGATGATGGAAAATTAAGAAAAACACAGCTTAAAGTACAAAATAAATCATTTCAATCTGCTTACATTAAGATTATAAGCCATATAGTTGTTTCTACTTGGAATTTCACAGAGGACGTGAACACATGAGGAAGATGAAACACATAAACACACACACACTTCTGCTTTGATTGTACTTAGTCCTCTTATTTAAGGAGAGGCAGTAAGCTGTTCATACATGTTCTTTCTAACAGCAGCAGTCTGTATAGGCCTTTTGAGTCCTTACTAAAGGATTCACTTTAATACCTATAGCTTTACTATCTGCTTGGCTATATTTTACATACAACTTAAAGAGCTGCTAATTATGGAATTGCTTCCAACAGTTTTAGCTCTGATGTCTATAAGGCTAGGATTGAGAGAAAAAGAAGGTAGTTCTAAAACACTTGCATGTTAATGGGAGGACAAAAATAGTCTCCCGTTGTAATATTAGAAACATCATCTATAGAGCAACAGAGTTTGCTTTTTTTGTTATTTGTTTGTTTTTTTTTTTCCTCCCCTCCTCCTCTCTCCTTTCCTGTACATGCTTTGGAAAAAAAAATATGTATATAGTCATGCACAGTTCTAGTCCCGCTACAGCTGGTAAGAGAAGATGCAGCAATAGACATAAAATGCTAGAAATAACCTTGGGATGTCAAAGATCACCAGAGGAGGAATAAACAAATTTCTTGATTAGAATGGGCATAAAAGACAACAAGACACACAGAAACAAGGGAAACTGTTTCTTTTTCCCAGGTTAAGACGAGGAAATATGGCAGCCCTTTTAATACAGTTTGTTGTAAGAGGACATTTACCCTGACTGCAGATGGTTATGCAAGCAGCTATGGCAGAACAATTAGGAGGAGAGAATAGGAACATGAGTGTGTACAAAACTGCCCATTAAGATTCCATGCACAATCCTGATTACTTACATGGGAGAGATTCTTACAATTTGCCAAGTCCAACATAAGAGTTCTTTAGTAATAAAATGGGCGATATTAAAATATCTCTTAAATGACTGTGAAAGTTTATGATGACTAAAGGCTTTGGAATTTTTAGCTTAACCTTTTTTTCTGTGTGATTTACAAGTCCCTGAGAGGTTTCTTTGTAAAGCTATATATCTTTCTGTTAATCTAAAGCTATATGGTTTATGGTGCTAAAATTTCACGTGGTATTTGGATACTCAATTGTATGAACAACTATTTTCAACCAGTTAAATCCCCAAAAGAGAACAGGATATGAGCCAAAATTTTTAAGTGAGATGAACCAAAGCCTGGAATACATCTGTGTTTACACATGGTCTGTTAGTCTGCAAATATATGTGGGCAACTATGCACACCTAATTCCACAAATTCAAGTTTATAAATTCATTTGCTTCACTCCCAGTTGACACTGTCAATGTATTCCTTAGTCTTTTTTTGCTGAAAAAGGATCAAATGTGCCAGATACGATGGCGACTTTTGTTTCTGCAAACACTTTCTATGAGGAACGGACTGATCAAACTGACTTTGCATACGGCAGGAAACCAGACAATACTAATGGTTATTTACTATTGATACATCCCACATTTAAAAGAGCAGTCTAGAGCCCATTGCCTGTCCCTTGAGCCATCTGGTCTCCCCATTATTAATTGTTCTAACCGACCTTCACAAGGGAAGAAAAATATTGTTGTATCTTCTTTTATCTTGTCTTATAATAGGAATCATGTTTCATAGTGTTGAAATAAATTACTTGCACGGTGATCAAACATCTTAGCTTCGCTTCAGCATTTAATCACCCATGAAAGCCGTTTATTGCTTCGTATACTCCAAAGCCACGAACATTATTTCCTAACTATACTACAGAAAGTGTCTTTCATTTTTATTTTTCAATTATGTCTTAGATTTTTTTCATTCTTCTAGCCAGCACTTTGTTGTAATCCTTCTACATAAAAGACTTATTTACCTAATGCTTATTTCCCTTTACATGATTTTTACCTATTACATGAGGGAAAAAGTCAAATTAATTGAAATTAATTTCATCAAGATTACTTCATTTCCATTCAATATATATGAATTAAAAGGTCTTAAAATAAGAAAATATCAGTACATCATTAGAAATCTTACAGAAATCTTAGTACATCTTATTTATAAATCCCTTGTCTCCTAGTGTGTAAAAACATAACTGCTATTTTAAAACATAAGTCTGCCGCAAATCCTTCCCTCAATTTATGCATCTAACAGACAAAAGTCCACCACACCTCAACATTTACTTAAAATATTAATGTTTTTATTTTGAGTTCAAAGTCTGTCTTCCTAGATGCTGAAGGTAATTCTACTTTTTTTACTAAATGAAACAAAACGTCCTTGCAGCACTTAAATCAACCAAACACACACAAAAATAATTGCCATTCAATAGAGCCAAATAAAGAGACAAAACGCAGAGCTGACACTTCTGTAAAAAAAAAAATGCCCAACTTGTGTACGTCAGAGTTTTGTATCACATCCCATGTAATAAGACTTGAGCAGGTTCATGAAACCCATCAAAAGGGACACTATCAATTAAGAGTTAGGAGATACTGATTCTTTTTAGATTGTAGCTTCTGGCTGTGAAAAATTGACTGCACTTCACAAGATGTAGTAAAGTTATTCTGGGTAGGGCATCGTCTTCTAATAGCATAAAGAGATGACAGCAGAAAGTTTGTTTTGTTTATCTTGCAATTTTTGTGTGGAATATGGAAGATCTAGAACATCTGCATGCTTTTGCAATACCAGTTCTGAATTGATGGTTTAGGATATCTCAATAGGCTATCACAATAAAATATGATTATTAGATCTATTTTAGATAGATTTAGGTATCTAAATTGATAGATTGGATATGTTACTTTTAGACAAGGGGAATATAAGGGTGATCCCTATAGGTGTCACTAAATATGTGATATACTGTCAAAAAGGAAATTATTCACTTTGTACATTAGGTCAGGGCCCTGGCAAGAGGGCTCTGGGCTGCCTCCCACCTATCCTGCTCCGAGTGTTGGGACAGGCCCAATCACTGTGGTATCAGCCTCAGCAATATCCCTGTACCACCACCAACACCAGTACTCTTAAAAGACCAACCGCCCATACTGCTGCCTGGCCTGTTCTCTGTTTTCTAGTACAAGAGGATAAATCTCCAGGAGCCAGTTGCTTAACAACTGATACTAGAAGACGAACTATGAGACTTAGGTCTGATCTAATATGGCCTTTTCATATAAGACTATCATGAAAAAGAACCAAGGACATTTGTTGATACTGCAGATGGGGAAGGCATGGCCAATAAAGAGGATCATTGGAATAAAATTCTTCCTGTGTCATATAGTTTGACAAGTAATGTAGTGTAATATGAAAAGTCACATGCTGTGACGCTAGCAACTTCTCTCACAACATAGGAAAATTGCCAGTTGAAAACCACAAAGGGGAGATTGTATTAGTTGACCAAAAATAAGAGCCATTCCTGATTATATCTTCAAATAAGAGTTTGTTACGACTGCTTATAAGATGAACACATACAGTGTTTGTCTATGAATTAAAGGGAAGTGAATAATCTCCTCCACTTGGCACTTAGAAATAACTCATCTCCTTCACAACCCTTCATTATAAAGAGGCTGAGAATGAGAGGACCACAGAGAGACACCAAGGCAACTGGAAGCTACAGCACTCAACACAGAAGCAGCTCAGGAGCCTGGATTTGCCTGCTGGAGATGGAAAGGCCAAAGGATGGTATAATTACAGTTCCATAGCATCTAAAGGGCAAAGCATAAAGAACAAAGAGCTAGAATCTTTTTAGGCATTTAGTGAAGTGACAAGAGACAACAGGCATGAGCTGCACTGAAGGAAGCTCCAGCTAGGTACAAGGTGTCCTACAGCACAGTTCAGCACCAACACAGGTCATGGTTAGGGAGTCCTTGTCTTTGGAGATCTGCAGAGCTCCATAGGAGGAGACCCTGAGCAATCAAACTCAGCTTTGAAGTTAACCCTCTCCTGCGCAGGAGGTGGACTACATGACCTCCTGAGGTACCTGTGGTTCTCTGATTCTATTTAGATGTCCAACATCAGAAGTTAGCAACCATAACTACTTAAGAAGATGTAACTCTAAACTGCTCATAAAGTTCAAAAACTTAAATCCTCAAAAAAGACAAGTTTCAGAACAATCTTCCAATAAAAGTATTGAAGGCAAAAATCTAACCAGTTTTATAATGATTTTTTAAAAAAAAGTCTACACATTCCCATTATAAGATAAAGCTACCTGCAATAACACAGGACAGCTAGATAAATCAATAAGTCTTTTACACTTTTATGTTCAACGTTTCTATGCTTCATAAAAATCTTTTAAAATAACCTATTGCTACATATTCTTTTAGAAAAATAGTTTCTGAAATGTGAAGAATCTGTTCACAGTTTAACACCTTCATCCATTTTAATCAGTGCTGAAGAGAAAGAAGATCAAGAAGTTCACTATAATATAAATGGTAAATCCTTACTGTGAAAATACCAATTAAGAGATTTCATATTTTACATTAAATTCACCTTTACTTAAAAGAATAAAAAAAGGGATATGACTATAGTGAATTTAGATGCCAAATCTCCAAATGAAACAAACGTTATTTCTCCTACAGAAGCTTTTTCTACTCCATGAGACTTTTTCTATTCTTAATAGCTTTGTAAAGCATGAGGGGGTGTTTTTGAAATGTCTCTTCCTATACATAAAACACACATACATTTCTAGAACCAACTTTACTAAAGACATCAGGAAACAATATATAACAAAAATAAGTAAACAGCACTTTGTTAAAATAATCATTAACTATTTGTAATAGATTTTGGCCTAAAGCAGGCAAAGAAAATTGTATAGTCTCAAGTGAGGAATGTTTGAGAATCTCTTAGTTATTTGCTTGTCCAGTGTATGGCTGAGGCTATTTTTCAGTGAATATTACCATGGCAGCTTATAAAAAAGATTATATTGATTTCAATTAGACAAACATGTGAATAGATCTGTTACCTCTGGGAGTCTCTCAAAGTAGCTTTGATCATTGCAATATGAGCTGAAAATATAAGTAATTAGGAAACAAAAATTATAGCAATAGCTATTTTTTCCTTGCAATAGTGTTAAGTATATCATTACTGGTATCAATTAGGTTTTCAGGTCTTTTTTTCCCCCCGAAAAAACTTGCTCAAACCTAAGGACTTTTTACCATATGTTTTTAAACCTCTTCTTAAACAAGCACTATTAAAGAATTCCTTTGAAGCAATAAAGTCTTGCTTGAAAGTTCCTTGAAAGGAAAAAGGAAGCTGTTATCTTCCTTCTCTCTCTCCTGTAGAGAAGTTCACCAGCAGAACCATGAGCAAGTTTGGAGCATCCTAAAAATCATTGCAATGTGCCTGACCTCCCTGCTATCCACTGCACTTGGACATCAGCTATGGCCACATCCAGCCATTATTGTTCAATACCTCCATTAGCACTTTAATTCACAAGGAATCCTATTTTCCAAGGCACTTTCAAGACTTCCTGGTGCTTTCCTCAATTTCCACCTCAAAATTTGCACCTCCTCCAAGTTCCTCTGATCTAGGTGACTGAGTAACAGCTCTTTTTCCTTCAGGAAACTGCTGATTTGACAAAAACTTACTCTTCATCCCCCTCAAATGCCCTTTACTGGTAAAGAGGGAATTTTAATACTTAGTGGGTCAGTGATCAGAAAAAATTAAAAAATGCAGAAAAATATGTACACACACAACCTTGTTTCTACAGTCTCTCATGCTCTTCATGTATTTCCAAGCTGTACTATTTGCCTTCAAGCTAGATCTACAGACCAGCAAAGCTGCAAAGGAGCAAGTGCATGCAAGGAAAAAAAAAAAAAAGATGAAATTCACTCTTATTTTCACTCCCTGTATGCATTCATCTGTCTTGCGAGCTTTTGCTTCTGTACAATGTCTTCTTTTGTCTTGTGCTTGACCATATACTTCCACCAGCAAAATGCCCTTTTTCCTCCCAGAAGTCACTGGCTGCCCCCCTGCCCGGCAGGGGGGATGTGGGCCTGGCTTAAGCCCGCTTTGTACGCCTGCCCTGGGCACAAAGAGGGCCCTAGGCCGGGTTGCCTTCCACCCAAAAGCCCCCTGGCAGGGGCGCCTCTCCTAATCCCCTCCCAGACAAAAAGAGCCACTTTAATCCCCAAAATCCTCTTAGCGGCCTGCCAAATAGACGGCCTGCAGCAGCCAGCCTAGCAGCGGTCCCACAGGCAGGATGCTCCAGGTTCAAAATTGTCCTGCAAAACTTGCAGCGTGCATACAGCATGCATTGCATCAGCCAGAACAGAACTGAGGGAATCACCGTTATTTCAGGCAAACTTTATTTATTAAAGCCCCAGAAAGTTAACTCAGTTTGAGCAAATAAACTGTGCCAAGTCCAGGTTTTGTGGAATGAGTTCCATCAAGCACTGTGCTTCCCATTCACCACACGCTAATTATGCATCTTCACGTCACAAACAAGTGTTTCACCCTCTTCCTTTTTCCTTGTTCGGCTACTGAACAATAGCCTCAATAGGATATTACCAAGTAAAATCCTTAATCCCTTAAAAAGCAGGTTTGCAACGCTCTGCTTTGTCCCATTAAAGAATAACAAAACCAGGAGTTACCAATAATTTCACCAGGGAAGCACAGGAAAGCAATCATAAGAATTACCACACATGGGCCACCAAATGATTATAGTGCACCACTGGCCGAGGATTTTAAAATTAAGGATATTTATCCCCGCTGAACATCTGAAACGTTTATTTATGCAGAGAGATACAAGAAAAATTAACTGGTCAAAATCCCAGGAATGCAGGGCTTTGCTGCAGCAGCTCTCCAACAGCACAGTACCAGGATTTAAAGCTAGTCCTTTTTGCAAAGTGTCTTAGAGTTTATGCCAGCTTTTTCTTCCATAATCAACATAAGAGATGCAGTTTTGAACCCCAGCACAGCTTTAGTTTCAAGTTATAGTTACTGTGCACGTCAGGTGGCTGTTCTGACTTCACATTCCTTCTTCCAACAGGAGAGGGGGATGGAAAGTAAAACACACAACTCTTTCCTGTTTTCTAAAGCTCATAGGCTTGGCTCAAATTATTATTCTGATAATTTGAACCACACAAAGATATGGGTCACAAAGATATAAGTTTATTCTACTTATCAGAATTTAATGTTTAGCTGCTTTTTGAAGCAGCCAAAAAAACCACATACCCCACACTGGACATAACACTGCATACGTTAAATAAAACAAGTATTAAAAATTAAAGAGGAAAGAAGAGTCACAACAGTACATCACATTTCAGTCTCTACATAATTCTATTAAGAAATTCTTTGAAAGAGTTATAATTAAGGAATCCTCATATCTTGACATTCCAAAAATTATGCCAAATATCCTAACAAGATTATATTTATTTTACAAAAAAGGTAAACTTGTCTGAGGTAGCTTTTTAAAGAAAAAAAAAAAAGTGGCTGGCTTCTCATATGCGAGAGCTGTACTGGGATGATTTCTTAACCTTAAGTCTATGTAATATTAATTCTCCTTCCTAAAAACAGACTGACACAAGGAAATAATACAACAAGGGTGTTGCAACTTAGTTTTCATTCAGGAAACAAAAATCTGCATATTTGTCTTTTATTATAATAGAATGGAAGAAAAGTAGTTTGACCAAGAAGTTGATAGGAAATGAGTTTTTAATATGCTTTTATTTTACACTATTTTTGCCCTCTTTTTCCTCCTCCTCCATGTTTCTATGTAAACGGCACTTACAGTATGTACTGTTTTCTTGCAAAGTGGGGGTATAGGAAGAAGCTACCATTTCATTTTTCTTTGCATGTTAAAGTTCGCTCTATTGCTGCAAAGTCTAAAGAAGAATAAAGAACATTTAGAGATCTGAGTTATGCATGGCCCTTTGTAGCACTTATTAATGAACAGGCTCTTTCATTAGTTGGGGGGAAGATTTTTCTATCTAAAAGTTTATGTAACAAGTTATATTTCCTCAATAAAAATACACATACACAACAATATTTGAAAGCCTTGTGGTTGTTTTAGAGATGATCTTTCAAACACTTCAAAACCAAGGCTGAAGTCATTAACTATATTTAGACTACAGAAAGATTTAATCAAACCATGTTTGAATCCACATCAAGCACATACCAATGCAAAAGCTTCCAACAACTCCTTGAATTGTTGAGAATCTTTGTATGTTTAATGCCACATGCAGAAAAAACAAAATCATCTCCAGTGTAATCATTCAGAAGCTAAAGGATAACTCAAAGAGGGACAGGGAGAGATTCAGTCGCAGATGAGTGCGCCTTTACAGACATTAAGGACCACAACATTTCAAGACGACAGGAAGGCTCCTAACAACTGTTACACAACAGTGCACAGCTGCCTTTCTAAGATTCAGATTAGGCCTAATGGCCTCAAACCTGCTCATAAAGTCAGGACATCAGACCAGACATTAAGCTGAAGCAGTGCAGAATTAGGCACATGAAAGACTCCAACTCCTGCAAGCCTGACATTGTTATTAGTGACCACAGAGGAAAAAGGGTCATTTTACAGAGCAGCAATGATGAGACATTTAAAATGAGTTATATATCTAATGACACAAGTTTACCTCAGGAACTCTTCCCTACCTCCCAGCAATAATAGTTTTTCAAGTTGTGATTTCTACTAGACATGTCACATGCCTCATGGCCTAAGATTGGGCTTTTTTTAAAAGAAAAAATAGCTCACTGCAGTTCAACATCATGATCGGCCCAGCCACAGGTGTCATGAATCCAAATGCAGCTTTGTTCCTACCCCATAAGGAGTTCAAGTGATAAAGACACTACCTGAATCACAAAATTCACATAGGTAACACAGAAAATTTAACTATACCAAGTAACTGATAGATCAATGACTCAATAATTTATCCAGTAGCATTCGCTCTTATAAATATTCTTTATTATTTGTTAGGTAAAGCCCAGACAAGCAGGTGGGGAGAGGGAACCCTAACTACATTATGACAGAGCATTTGCTCTGCTTGGTTGTACTACCAGCAAAAAGGAGCACGTGCAAGGTTTTAAATGGACTGTATTAGAATTTGTCCTGAAAATTTTAAAAATAAAGGCAAACAGCTGGGCCAAACAATGACTTTGTTGCACCTCAAATATGTTTAATCTCATGGGAGTTATCATGGGATGTGGAGAAAGATTGAGAGGCCAATTCCCCAAAATGAAAACCTGACTATCTTAGAGAAATTAGATATTTGAGCTGATGTTGACTTATCTTAACAGAAAGTGGTAAAGAGAGGCCCACTGTGGGATCTTGTATTTTTCCTAAGTTGCCTGTATTTCTTACTTTTTTTCAAAAAAAAAAAAAGTATAGAGTAAAAGCAGAGTTTATCAGAATTTGGAAAAGCAAGGCAAGAGAAAGATCACCTTAGATCCATTAAAACAAAACCAAAGCCGCAGAAGAGGGAGGAAGATATTAGCATGCTAAGAGGTTCTTTTTAAAAAAAGAACTTGCTGCATTAGAATAGACAAATATTTGATAATTCTGCATTCCTGGACACTTAAGAATTAGATACTTAAGTATTTAAGATTGGCAAATAGAACAGATGACTTGAATCAAGAGAGGAAAATGCAAAAGCAGCTAACAATAAGACAATAAATAAATCCTTCTACTTTGTCTTGGGCAGGTACCCAATAAAGGATTTTTCTTGATCTGCAAGAGAATATCCCTACTTGCTGCCAGGAGCTGACTAGTCAACAACACAGTTACTTGCTCTAGTTTGCTACTATTGCCACTACAAGTTAAGAGACAGAGGCTGGAGAAAAGCCCAGCATAAAAGTAGATATAATTAAGTGCTTTCTCCCTAAACAGACTGTAAGAAAAGGCTGAAAAACTGCAAAGAATCATTGGCCCAAGGCAATACAACATGTCAATAAGGCTGCCAAATAGCATCACTGCAGCTGCACTCCAAATCCTCACTCCAATCATTTTGTAGCCCGATGTCAAACATGCCACCTATTATTCAAAATGCAGAAACAAAACAAAGAAAACCCTCCAGTGCTTTTATAGCTTTTTCTTATTCTTAGCTAAAACTCATCAAGTCAGCCACACAGTAAGATGATAAAATTTCATTGTGGGAGTTAGATACGTTATTTCTCTAGGAAAGAGAAGTTGAGAAATATAAAGTTTATTCTGACTTCACTATTCTTGCCAATACATGCACAGCTGTCAGTTGTAATTCTAATAATAGAGTTCGTTCCTCCTCCAGCAAAAATAATAGATATAGTGGAAGAAAATAATTTGTGCAAGAGCATGGGAAAGTAAGCGAGCTAACTCTTTTTACCAGAACTTTTGTTTTGGTCGACCAATGGCTTGTGAACCATGTTAAAACACGGTTTTTACAACCAGCATTTGGTTGCTGATGGGTGCTATAAACCCTCAGAAGGAAAAAAAAATAAAGCTTTAAGAAGGATAAATTTAGTAAGCACTAGCAGGACAAAAAAAAATGCTGTTTTTTTTGCAATAGGTTAAGTCGTCATTAAAAGACACTTGGGGATATGAACACCTTAGAAGTCTACATTACTGAAAGCCAAGTATTAGTAGTAATTCTAAAGAAATCATTGTAATTAAAATAGTGAAAATAGAAACAAAAGGACAATAATATGGAGAAAAGATTGATAGATTTCACAGAAGAGAAGCACCATGTGAACTGCAGAACAAACACAGTTTTTTTGTACATGTCATAAGCCTACATCTATAAAGACCAAAAATGGTCTTGGCCCCTTATCAGAAAATGTGTCCTAAAGCAAGCTTGCTCTCCCATGACTCGGGCTTCCTTTCTTTTACAAAGTATATTCCAAAACACATTCTGGTGCACTATTTTCATTATTAAACTAACATGCTCTTCTCGGTTTAAAGAATATAGTACACAGCAAAATGCGACAACATTGCATTACTTATTGCATTTACTCATTTATCTCCTACTTTATCTAGTTTGGTCATCTCTAAAGAAATCATTAATGTAAATTGCTAATGCTCTTATTAAAACTTTAAAAAGAGAAATGCTTTAAGGCAAATGGAATTTTAGTCATTCATGTCTGTTCATCTTGAACAAGTTGGATAACACTTCTTTAGAGTCTGAAACAGAATAGGATGATTTTATATATATTTTCTTAAAACATTTCTTTTCAGGTCCTAATACTGCAGCTTGCTTGATTCAGAAGTTAAAAATGCTCATAATTTCTTGACTTTAAAATATGTAACCATAAGTAGTTTAAAGAAAAATCTAACCTTCTTCTGTATCAGTAAGTCATTATGCCAGCCTACAGGATTGCTCGAGTAGTCCCAGGCCTCAGTGCAGAACTGCAACTGCAGACCTGTGCTTGCAAGGGGGAACACTAGAAAAGCTGTTATGAAACAAGTTAACAGGCAAAGGAAACAGCATTTTAGAAGACCTGAGGCTGAGTGGAAACAATAAAGGAATTAGTTAAGAGACTGTCAGTAACCTATGCATACACAGGAATATATGATAAAATGCATTCTAGCCCAATTACACAGTAAACCACTTTTTTTATATTATACATCTCAAACTATGAATCTTTTGGAATGAAATAGCGTCTCAGTAGACGTCTGTAAATCATATTAGGCTGAGAACAAAGTAGATGCTCACTGAAAGGTAAACCTAAGCATGAAATAATCTTATATGCTAATCCTTCAACATGAAAACAGTGGAGACTCCTATGTAATAATATTTGCTAAGCAGTCAAGTCCTAGTCTTTGCTTTCAATTTAAAAAAATCATAACAACAGTTATTGGGCATTCATTCTTCTCTTCCCTCTCCCCATTGGAAGTTAGTTCTACCTGTATTTTGGTCTTCACAGCACAGAGGAAAAGCATATATCCAGTACAGTGCAAATATTAAACTAGGGAGAAAACTGATTAGACAAGTAGTGAGGATATACCACAATACTGTAATTTGTGCCACTTAAACTACAAGTCATGCATGTACATGGAATCCTACTCACTGTAGATGTGAGGAGTTCTATACAATGGCCATAATCAGGACAAGCTTCCAAACTACAAATATTTTAAATTAAGATGATCAGGATGTTATTAAAAGAAAGTCTCAAGTATCTTTAAAACATAAAGCATCAATTTCTTTTATGTTTCAGTATAACTATTTGTGAAACTACTCACTGCAGAATGGAAATAAGCGTAGCTCATTTCACCTTCCAGGAATACTTAAAAAAGATTATGACTGAGAGCAGAAATAGAATTTAGTATTTCTGTATCGACTATATATTTCTACCCACTTGATTACATTATTATATGACATAGAGAATAAAGATCTTTCTTTCTGTTAAATGCTCTTTCCCCTCGTGGTTAGAATTGAATTAAAGCAGAGGTAAAAACATGTTCTAACAGTCCTAAGACAGAGAGGGAAGAAAACCATTTTGTTTACCATCTCCCCTGTGTATTTTTACTCATCCATTAGCTAAGATATAATCATATGCACAAGGATAAAATTAGTATTGCAAGGAAAGTGATAGGAATTCAGAATACACTAAAAGCTCCTGTCAGGTGCTGCTGCCAGAACTGCATGTACAAGTATCATAGCAAGTGTTTGAAATATGTACATGATAAAGTTAGTTGTAAAATACTTATTTAACTTTAATACCACCTTTCTCGCAATATAATTTACAACTTCAAAACTGCCATGTTAGCCTCATTAACTTAGAACACCAGTATTTATAAGATATAGATGCAGAGCCTGTGCATTCAAATCAAACAGGAAATTATGTATGCTCCAACCACTTGCACTTAAACACACATATCCTAGAGTACTAGGTATATTGTATTTCCAATTTAAAAGAAGAAAACAGATCAGATTTCAAGTATTCTGAAGAAGTCTTTCATCATTTCCTTTTTTTTAAAAGCATGAATCAATAACAGACATTAAAGGCTCTGACTGAGGAAAATAAAGCCAACTCACATCATTTAGAGACATGAAGTTTAATATTAGAGAGTGATAGGAAAAAAATATTCAACTATATGAAGTGACTATTTTAAAATACAAGCAACAGCAAAGTAATTTTTCCAAATTTCAGGCCGTCAATATTTTATTAAATATAATATTATTTAACAAAGCTAAAGGTTCTATATATTCTATAACTTGGATATTGTTGTCCAAGTGCTTGTCTATTCATATTCCAGTTTTTACATGTGAGGCTGGCCTCCAAGGGGATGAACTCTATTATGACCCAGTATATACGTATATATAGAGAGATATAGATATAAGTATAACCCATGATTTTTTTCTCCCTCCATCTATTCAGGCAAAACTCTTTGCTGAGTTAAGTTGTAACAACAGCACATGGGTTTTATATGTTATTCATATATATATTATATACATTATTCATATCATATAGACATTCAAGCTTATTACAATTCTGAAAGTGTCCATAGGCATAAATGTGTTCTATTAACAGAGGCAACTTTTGTACAGCACAGTCCTCACAGGCAAAACTCCTGCTGAAGTTCACATAGCTAAAAAGACTGGTTTTGCTTGACAATTTTTGGCCAAGTTTTGAAGAGCTGAAGGAACAGCACATTTATAGAACATTTTTTCAAAAAATCCAAGAAATATTTTAGCAAAATATAAGAGAAAACAGAATAGATCTCATGCCCCTTGAAATAAGCCATTGTCCTGGCAATTTCAGCTGGTCATAGTTTATCAACATGTTTTATTTGCATTAATTTCCTCCT
>JAVCKT010013336.1:8584-29653 GCA_032273925.1 Rhynchotus rufescens
CTGGTTAGGACTATCCTTTTGAGATGGTCACCGGCCCTGTTGTGTCCTTCCCGAGTGACCAGCGTGTTCTGACCTGCGTCCTCCCTTCCCAGTTTGTGCCCCTGCAGACCTTGCTCAAGTTCATGGTTGATATTGCCCGAGGGATGGAGTACCTGAGCAGCCGACAGTTTCTCCACAGGGATTTGGCAGCCCGGAACTGCATGTGAGTTTGTTTTCCTCTGTTTCGTCATGCTTAGAGGACCAACAGCAGGGACCCTGTGGTTTCATACCACTTGGAATGAACATTCAACTTGGGCTTCCTTAAATAAACTCTTCCTTGTTCTTGAGAAGCATGGGGAAACAACTCAATCTGAGGTGTCTCCGAATTTGGTTTGTCATTTTTTTTTCCTTTTTGTTGTCATTTTTAAGCTGTAGACAGCGTTGAGCAGCAGTCACACACAACGCATGCCAAGGAGACACATACATCAGTGTTTTTATTTGCTCCCTTTACCTCTCCAGGGCTTTCTGACCCCGTTTCTTCCCGACAGGTTACGGGACGACATGACGGTGTGCGTGGCAGACTTTGGCTTGTCCAAGAAGATCTATAGTGGTGATTACTATCGTCAGGGGCGAATAGCAAAAATGCCAGTCAAGTGGATTGCAATAGAGTCCCTGGCCGACCGTGTCTACACCACCAAGAGCGACGTGGTAGGTAAACACAGTTGGCCATGCAAAAAGCAGGAGTCAGTAGCTGGGGGACAGATCCTGAGGGGCACTGGGTTGAGTTGCTCACATTTGAGGCAGTTCATTAGGGTTGTTTATGTACCCTGTAAATGCAAAAAGGGGAGGAGGAGGGTGTCAGTAACAGGACGCACTGACCTTTTGTTGCCTGCACAATGTCCTGGAATAGGTTTTCTGAGGGGCCTGCTGGGCTATTCCGTGCCACTGCTTATTTCCAAATTTGGGGAAGGCAGGGTTGGAGACACAACTATTAGCATTGTGCAAAAGCCCAGTGGACATTAGGAAATGACCTTTCCCCATGAAAAGTCTCATTCATCCCTCCTGGAAATGCCCTTTCAGCACGCTTCCCCTTTGTTCTTGCAGTGGGCATTTGGCATCACCATGTGGGAGATTGCGACGCGAGGGATGACGCCGTATCCAGGGGTGCAGAACCATGAGATCTATGAGTACCTCTTCCACGGACACCGGCTCAAAAAACCCGAGGGCTGCTTGGATGAGCTGTGAGTATTTCCCTGCTGCCTCTAGGCACCAGTGGAGCCTGTTTGCTCGTTGCCTGGTTGTGGAATTAATCTAGGTGTTGCTTATCCTTGGCTGAGGTTGACTTTTGAGGGTGCAACTGGTAGTGCTCTTCCCTTTGAGGTTCTCGGTTCTTAATGTCCTTTTTCTTTTTTAGGACACAACAACTGTTGTGTTTAGGACACAACAACTAACTCATGTTGTGGATTGGTGGCTTAGCATCGTGTTTAGCTGAAACCCCCCAAAACTAAGACGTGTGGTGCAGCTAAAGAGTGTTCCTTTATGACCATACTCCCAGCTGTTGCAAACTGCTCTAAGTGGAGTAAGAAAAGCCTCTACCAGAGAGGGAATTCCCTTCCATTGTACCTTGGAAGGGTCCCCCCTTGATCTCTCTGACAGTCTCCAAAACAAAGAGGTTGCTAAAGGATAAAAATTTAAAACAAAATTTTTAAGCAAGGACTCAACCTTCTTTTCTTTGTGGGGCTGATGGGCAGAGAGCTAGCAGGAACACGTGGGTTTATGCGCAGAAGAAAGCTGACCAGAGTGACAGTTTGGGTCAAATTTTAAATGAAAATGTCATAGAAAGAAGTTAAAAACCTTTTATTTTATTTCACAATCAATGGAGATTGTGTTGGCCTAAAAAGTGCCAAATCCCAGAGCAGAGCACAATGTACCTCAGAATTAATTTAAAAAAGCATCTTTTAAATTCCAAGCAAACTCTTGCATGGAAATTTCAAAGAAAGTCCCCCAACAAAGCAATGTGTTTGCAGGGTTTGCACAAAAGGCTGTTGAGCTGGGCTGTCTGCAGCATGGTGGCATGGAGTATTGGGAAGCACCAGAGGTGACCTAGCTTGTCCTAGACGGTGAAGATAGGAGCAGTTTGCCACTTGTAGTGATCAGACCTTTTTTCCCTCTCTTTTTTTGTCCTCAAAGATAGTACATATTTTGGCCCTCAAAACAGCTGTGTTTGAGCAGCTCAGAAAGGGCTCTTGTTTAAAGTTGACTCAGCTGCGCTTAGTCCCTGAATTATTCCCAAGTACCCTTATAGCTGAAAATGTTTAAGCCAAAGCTGCCAACAGAAAACTGTTAAATTAGGAAAGTTGGTAGGAGTTGCACAGTGAGGCTTCAAAGGTCCCTGTGCAAAACAGCAGCCAAAAGCCTGCAATCCTATACAAAAAAAAAGTGCACTTGTTGCAGGTTTGGGGTCCTTCCTCCTTCAAAGCCACCCACTTCCCTGTCTCCTGAGCAGTGAGTAAGTGTCAGGAATTGTCAGGAACTTCAGCAGCTGAGTGGAGCTGCTTGGATGGAGGTGGCTGTTAGTGGGCAGCTGCGTGTTTGTAGTGACAAAACAGCCTAAGATGCTGTTCTGGCCTCTTAGATGGGTAGTTCTAGCTTTGTTTTAATGCAGAATAGCCCTGGGCTTTGCTAGCTGTCTGTGGGAAGCTAGCACATGTACAACCCAGAGCCTGATAAATGGCAATTCCCTCCGTGATCCCAGCTGCCTCTCCCGTTTTCCAGGTACAACGTGATGTCTGCGTGCTGGAGGGCTGAGCCCGCCGACCGCCCGACGTTCTTGCAGCTGAAGGTCCACCTGGAGAAGCTGCTGGAAGACCTGCCCAGCACAGGGGAGTCCAGGGACGTCCTCTACATCAACACGAACCCGCGGGAGGAGAGCCCGGACTCCACGCAGGACTCGGGCTTCCCCCAGGCGGACTCTGATTTGGAGGCTGCGGAGCCCCGGTGCTCCCAGCTGGAGACGGCGCTGGTGGCCGTGGATGTCCACAGCGATGAACAGTGCGGGGCCAGGTACGTCCTCAAGGGCGCCAGCGAGGAGCAGCTCGGCAGCCCTGCGGAGGAGCCCTACGTGCCGCTGCTGGCCGAGGCCGGCGCCTGCCTGGGGGATGCCCCAGTTGCCCCAGTGCTGCCCTGAAACAGGAGGCCTCCCAGCACTGGGATGGAAAGCAGCTTGGTGACCGTTTCCAGTGAGAAAGGCAGAGATGTTATATTTTAATAAACGACGGTCTGTTTTACTTCTTCTTGCATTTATTACTTTCATGTTGGAAGATGCCCCCCTTCCCAGGAGCTGTTTCTTGGGTTGAAGCCATGAAGTTTTATTCTTGGTTGGTAATTAAATGCTACAACTGTTTGTGTGTGTGTTTGTTTTCTGTGTTTGGGAGGCTTCTGGTGTTTAAACTCTTGGGGCTCATATGTGAGGGACAGCCCCTCTTCCCCCACCGAGTGGGGACAGAGCAATGTCAGGGGCTCCGTGGTGTGGGGAGGATCAGCTCCGGGGCATCCCCAGACAGAAAGGGAGCTCCTGGTGCATCCCTGTGGTGGGCATGCCAGGGAACAGCAGGGCACTGGGCGCACTGGGCAGAGCTGTTCCTTGGTTAAAGCTGTGGCCACATCTTCAGCCACTGCAACGTAGAAGGCTGCAGTGCAGAGGTGGCTTTTTGGCTTTGCAAACATGACCAGTCCCTGCGGGTCATCCCCTCTTGGGCTGCACCAGCTGCTTCATGAACAACTGGCCCAGGCCTGGGTAGGAGCCACGAGGCCAGCCTTGGGGGTCCGTCTTCTCCTTGCTCCAACATTCGTTATCCTTGGTGTTCCTGTTCCCTATAAGTTCAGAGCCCGCTGCCTCCTCCAGTTGTGAGGAAAAAAAATAATAGTGACCTGTTGTGGTTTCCTGTGCATGTGGGAGAAAGGATGGTGTGATTTCGGACCGGGAAGGGTTGATTATTTGGAACCTGCAGAGTTCCCAGTTCATCCTTGGCTCCAGGGGCAGTTACAGGAGGGAGTTACAGTCTCCACTGCTGACGTGGAGAGCTGGGGGTGAAGACAGCCACGTCTGCACGGTGCTCTCTGAGGTGCCACAGGATGCTGAGGTGGTAGATGTTGGCTTCTTCAGTGGGAAACACTGTGGGTGGTAGGAGAACCTCATACACAGCCCTCTGGGGGATTTCATCCCAAGAAACATCCCAGTCAAAAATTGGGATTTTTGGATTAGGAGCACCGAGTGCTTCCAGCCCCCCTTCTCCCAGACAGAGGGATCACTGCTGTGGGCAGAACTGGAGTTGGGGACAAGCTCTGCAGGACCAGGGTGTTCCTGCAAGCCCCTCCACAGGCATCTCCTGGGAATACGCAGAGAAAATGATGAATCCTGCTAAAACAATGGAGATGAAAGAAGCTCCAAGAGGGGAAGTTTCCAGCAGATGAGGATGACCTTCTCCCCAACTCCCCCCTGCTTATGTTTTGCCTCTGAAAGCCTCCCTGCTGTCCTCCCCTCCGCTTGGTGGTAACAGGGTGGACAACCCATGGTGCTGGCTCACCCCTACAGCGCCCTGTTTGGTCGGAGGGGACCCAGGCTCCATCTTCCTCTCCTGCCCTTCGGTGTTTCCACCAACCTCATGGGCTGTCCCCCAGCTCAGCCACTGTGGGAAGGGCCCCATGGGGGTGCAAAAGGAGGCATCAGAAGGGCCTGGAACCAGGAGGTACATTGGTGGCCATCAGAAGGACCTGGAACCAGGAGGTACATTGGTGGTCACGCGCTTCTGCTTTCGACAGGGGCTTTGTCTGTGAATTGTTCTTGTTTCGTTGTGGAGGGCATGGGATGGCTTAGCTCTTCTGCACAGCCTGGTGCTTATAGTGCTCTCTATTTTGGGGGGATTTCCACTCTTTCCGCTGTATAGGAGCCCGCTGCAGGGTGGAGAGACATCCATGCCTCCTGTCACGGCACGGGTGGCTCCTCAGCCCCGAACACCTGGGTCCTGAATGCCTGTCGTGTTGCCACACTGCGGTTGCAGAGACATGGGGTGTGTGACACAGGAGTCCTCCAACAAGACCCTGTCCTGGGTGCCCAGAGCTTTTCAAAGCATCAGTGACCATTTAGAAGGGACATACATTGCAACAGGTCCTCATTTAGGGGTTCCTGGAGGTATCACCTTGGTATCACCCTGGTCCGAGGTGGCTCCTGGAGGTCTCACCCTCACACCTTGTTCTGATTGATGGTGCTGCAGAAGAGCAGACCCCTGGTGTGGAGGTTGAGGCCCCTCCAGTCCCGTGTAGGCAAAGCCCCAGGCCTTGGCCACTCAGCAGGAGGGCAGGCAGTGCATGGGCCACCCTGTGAGCAAAGGCACAGGTTCTTGGCGGGCTTGTGTGCACCAGGAGCACCATCTGCTGGTGTCTCCTCGATGAGGTGGAGCGCAGAGAGCGCTCGGGCTGCTTCAGGGCCCCTCAGCTGAACATGGGGTGAAGCCACAGGTCCCTCTGCCGCTGCTGGGGGGGTTGGCTCACACCATGATGTCCTGAGGAGCTGGGATGGGACAAAGATGGATGAGATGGGTTTCTCCCCTGTCTCTCCCAGGGATGTCAAGGACAAGCCATTGTTCTTGGGTCCTCTGGGATTCTGGGATATTAGATGGGACATCGGAGGGTATCACATTTCCCAGAAAGATGTGAAGACAGAGGGACAGAATCCAGTCTGCAGAAGGTTGGTGAGTCAACTCAGCATCTTATGGTCAATTCAGCATCTTATGGTCAAAGCAGGGCATAGAGAGGGGTTCCTGCCCTGCAGTTCCTCCCTCAGCATGTGAGGAAAGTGAGAGGAGGAATAAGCATTTCCCTACTATGAACATCCCTCATTTCCAGCTTCCATTTCTTCACCTTGTCCAGTAGATGGTGCAGGAACCCAACAGAAACCAGCTAGTCTGGCCCTCTCTACAACACAACCCATGTAGCAGAGCATCCTTTGGGGTGCATGAAGACCTGCCCCGCTGCTTCTCACAGCTGTGTGCAAGTCCGAGCACGCCGGTGACCAGGGGCACTCTGCTACGCGCTTTCCGAAGCCCATGTAGATAGCTAATCAGATGCCTTTCAGTATGGAGGAGCTAATAAGATGAAGCTTCTAATGTCCCTGCCTGTTGCTGGTTAAAATTTCCATGTGTAGTTATTGCACAGCAGAAACTGCCTAGAAATAGGAGGTGGGTGAGGATGGTTGAGGCTGGGTTTTGGTCCTATTTTTCTCTCGCTGAGCTGGCCGGGAGCAGTGGAGAAGCTCCATTGTGGAGAGGGACCATTTTTCAAGGTGCTGCTGGTGCTTGGGATGAGCTGGGGCTGGAGTGCGGCATCGCTGGACCGTTCAACCCGCGACGTGGGGGACGGCGTGGGCTCCGTCACCAGCACGGGTGCAGAGCAGAGCGCGCTGGGGTCCCGGCGCTGGGTGACGAGTGAAGAGCAGCTGCTGGAGGGGAGCCCTGCAGGGTTTCCTCACTGTCCTGGTGCTGGTCCTTGTCCCGGGAGGTGCCGGGCCGGGGAGGAGGGCTGCAGCGGCCTCGCTGGCCACCTCCTTCCCCCCGCCCCGCGCAAGCAGGCGGCAGTGACCCTGTCTCTCCATCCCCGTGGCGGGGCAGGCGCGAGTCCCCGCGCGCGCTACCCGCCGTGGCGGCCTCGCTGGAGCCCGCTGCGCTAGGACCGGCTTAGAGAGCTGGCTGCTCCGGTAGCTTCCCGTGCGGCCGTGCACGCAGCGTGGCAGGGATAACCCATCCCGGAGCTGGAGGCGTCGCACGGGAAGAGCTCGCCGCGGGCACGGAGGCGAAGCCCGCAGCCAGCGCCGCGCGGACGGGACCGCCGAGGACATCCCGGCGGCGGGAAGGGTTTCGGGAGGAGAGCCCCGCGAGCGAGCGCGGCGTGACCATGGGCTGGGCGCTGCGCTGCGGCCTCTGCCTGCTGCTGTGCCTGGCTGCGGCGTGCCGGGAGGCGCAGGCTGCCCAGGTGAGCGTCGCGCGGGCAAGGTGGGCGCGGGGACACGCTCCTGCAAGAAGGGCCCAGCGCTGGCCACGGGGTAGCTGCAGGGAGAGCATGCGTGGGGCTAAGCGTGCTCGCACGGAGGTGCTCACACAGGAGGCTCCATCTCCAGGTGAGGAGGAACTTCTTGACTGTGAGGGTGACAGAGCCCTGGCACAGGCTGCCCAGGGAGTTTGTGGAGTCTCCTTCTCTGGAGATCTTCCCAACCCACCTGGATGCCGCCCTGTGCCCCATGCTCTGGGTGTCCCTGCTGGAGCAGGGAGATTGGACTGGATGATCTCTACAGGTCTCTTCCAACCTTGAATATTCTGTGATTCTATGGGATGTGACCACTTCTCTGCACTGCTGCTCTGTCCCCTGGCTCTCACCTTTCCAAGGGTGCTGCAAAGCTACCTGCCGTAGAAAGGCTTCTTTGAGGTTTTTGTTTTCTTCTTTTTTCCTGACTTCCATCTTTCCAAAGCAGGAATTTAGGGCAAAACAATCCTGACTAGTTTTCCCCACCTCCTTCTTGAAATTGTCTTCTCTAGTTCACACGGTGGGCATCTATGTTTCAGGCACTGTAAGACACTCCACCTGCTTCCCTAAGGAATGGCTCAGGGCTCTTCCTCTGTGGGTCGGACACTCTCCTGGCAAAGCCTAGGCAGGATTGGAGTGCCATCATCTCTGACCGCATCATCTCCGCAGCCCAGCTGTGCTGGGGTTTTGAAGGCAGCCACCAGGTGTGTGGTGCCAGAAGGTGTTAATGAGGATGTTATCATGATAGAACCTGGTTCCCATAAGGCTTCTGATTGGATCCACTCCCTGCACCATAGCCAAGCACATAAGAACCAGGGAAAGCAGCTATTTTCATGGGAGAATGGTGTCTGTCATGGCTAAGCATTTATACAGGTGCCCAGTGAGTGTCCTGAAGAAAGACCACCATCAGATGTGGTGGGAAGCTGGTACCTTGCATTCTGTCCTCCCAGCACGTGGTAGGGTAAAGCACTGGCCACAAGGCTATCTGCTGTCCGAGGGAGGATGGATGGAGTCAGGCCTCCTGGGGGATGCTTCAGGAGTTGTCCAGGTGGGGTCTTTAACAAACTGAGGGAGGGAGATGGAAATTTCCCTCCTGGGAAGAAGGCATGGCCAAGGGCAAGCGCCTGGTGGTACTGCTGGTATGGAGGGCACAGGCAGACCCGGCAGGTAAATCTTGCCAGGATTTCTCCTTCTTTTGTTAAAGGTTTTTGTTTGTCAGCCAGGATCAGGGGGTTCTGGTGTTAGCTTTCACAGGAGCATGCAGTTTGGAGGTCCACCTCTTCTTCTCTGCAGACCCTCAATAGCTTGCCAAGGTGCTTATCCACCCTCCATGCACTGCACTGGCAACAGGACCTGGAGGCAACAGCCCAGGCTCAGCCCACGCAGGAGGGCTTGGCACAAACATTTCTCCCTAGCCCCCGGATGGAGGTATTTGGAGCCCTTTTGTCTTCTTCAGTTGTCTTGTCTTTGCCCTCTTGGCCCGTGGATCAAGCCAGAGCCAGCCTCTGACAACATGGGCTTCCCTAGGCTCGCTTCCCACTGAAGAGAAAAGCTTGGTCAAGGATGGAAATGAAGCTCTGCAAATCTTTAAGGTACAGAAATGACTTTGCTTTGCTCAGCTCTTGGTCTTTATTTTTTTTTTCTTTTCAAGTCAGTTCTGTAGGAAACCTATAATAAAGATGCCCATCTCCTGAATGAGTCAGTCCCTTGGTAGCTATTAGTTTGCAGGCACAAGTCCCACAAGTGTTTCTGGCCCCAGAGGAACTCACAAGACATCTGTTTTCCTATTATTTTGTAATATGGAAGTGGGACGCAGCCCTAGTTCCAGCAGGACTAAACATGAGTTATGGCATCTCTCCCAGGACTAACAAAGTGATTACAGCCCTACTTGTAGCATTAAAGCGCTACATTATCCTCTTAAATCAGAAGCAGGCTGGGGCTAAGGATTTCTCTCATAGGCTAAAAAAAAATTTTGAATATAGTCACATGAAAAAAGAAAAGAACAGAGAAGAGAAAAGAAAAGGAGAAAAGAAAACACAGTCCTGAGGAAATCTCTGATGCTTCAGAAATCTTAGGAAATATATTCCCTCTCCATGACACTGCAAAGCAGCATGCGGATGTTCTATGGAGAAAGCTGAGGCTTCTTTCCAACGTCACTTCCCCAGCATTTGTTCACTGGGAAGCCTTCTCCCAAACAGAGGATTTCAACTATGTGTTCTGCTTGTTGAAAGCCATCACGCTCCTCCTGGCAGCTCTGGCACAAAGCATTTTTCAGGGAACAGCTACAGTAGAAAAATTGCTGCTGCTCTTGCATGCAACCAACCATTATGAGATGTAAGGACTATGGATTGGGTGGTGAAGGCTAGTCCTCCTAGATCTCTGTAGACCATGGATTTTTCCCTGTCCCACCTGTCTTGAGCTCTTCTCTGAGGCTGTGAAGGAACAAACTCTCTTCCTTAGTAGTGGCATAAGGAGGTGGGACTGCTGGAAGGTCCTGGATGCGGACAGCTCTAGACACACTCCATCTGGGAGGTCACTGCTCTGGAGGTGCCAATATCACCCTCAAATGTTAAGAGATCATAGAATCATTATGGCTGGAACAGACCTTCAAGATTATTGAGTCCAACCAAAGTCATTCAACACCATCCTGCTAAGCCATGTCCCCAGGTGGTCCCCTAGAATCTACATGTTTCTTGAACACTGCCAGGGATGGTGACTCCATCACTGCCCTGGGCAGCCTGTTCTCATGCTTCACTACTCTTTCTCTGTAGAAAGTTCTCCTAATATCTAACCTGAACCTTCCCTGGTGCAACTTGAGGCCATTTCCTCTTCTCCTATCTGTAGTTACTCTGGAGAGAAGAGGTCAACCTCCACCTCACTACAACCTCCTTTCAAGTAGCTGTAAAGAACAGTAAGGTTCCCCCTGAGCCTCTTCTTCTCCACACTAAATATCCCCAGCTCCCCACACTGCTCCTCATAAGGTCTGTGCTCCAGCTCCTCCACCAGCTTCGTTGTCCTTCTTTGGACATGCTCCAGCACCTCAATATCCTTCTTGTAGTGAGGAGCCCAAAACTGAACACAATATTTGAGGTGCAGCCTCAGCAGCACTGAATACAGGGGAACGATCCCTTCTTTGGTCCTGCTGGCTACACTGTTCCTGACACCAGCCGGGTTGCTGTTGTCCCTCTTGGCCACCTGGGCTCACTGCTGACTCATGTTCAGCTGGCTGCTGGACATACATTCCACCTTACCTTTATCAACCAGGTCTGGTGTTACCTGGACTAGCAAAGAGTGGCCAAAGATGTTGGGACTAGAAGGCATGAGTTGAATGTGGAAGGCCTTTTGTCTTGGCACTTTTGGAGGTGGTTGACCCAAGCAATGTCCTCACTCCA
Source organism: Rhynchotus rufescens (assembly GCA_032273925.1). Classification (NCBI taxonomy): domain Eukaryota; kingdom Metazoa; phylum Chordata; class Aves; order Tinamiformes; family Tinamidae; genus Rhynchotus; species Rhynchotus rufescens. The sequence goes on from JAVCKT010013336.1 coordinate 19,030, forward strand.
AATCATGTGCAGGTGGATAGCAAAGTTGCTGATCCCCTTCAAGTGGTTTAAAGAGCTCTTGCTCCATGAAGTAGCCAGCTACAATCCTCCCCTGCATTTTGTTTGCATGGCAATGGGCTAAGAGCTTTGCTACAGCTGGTTCCTGCATTTCAGTTCCTGCATTTCAGTTTAAGAAGTTCGTGTAACTTCTTAAACCTCTTTAATGTGGCCACATGCATTTATCCACTCAAGACCACTGGGAAGTCCTTGGTGAGCTTGACTGCATGTGCTGTGCAGCAGGTAGAAGGGAACTATTTCAGCTGTACTTGATACTCACGCTGAGGGAGCTCAAGGTGTGAATATTTCATTTTTAATGAACCACTGCCTCCACTATCAGGTATGGTTAAACAGCTCTAGGAAACATGAGCTCAGATTGAGCAGTTAAGCTTCTCTTCCTTGTATCTGCAGATATACCAACACATGCACACAGGGAGGTATCTCTTTCTTATCACCCCTTTGATCCTTAGGTAACCATTCCTCAAGTGCAGAGCTTGTGCATGTTAGCCACAAAAACACAACATTATGCATGTTTCTTTACTACAATGATTTTAATACAATCAAATGATGATATAGCCTTTCAGCAGGTGCAGAATAAAGCACTTCATGCATCTGTGGTTTGCTCCTGCTCCCTGTGTGACTGAGAAAGCCATGTGCAGCGTGGCGTTTATAGCAAGAGGGTCTGAATGTCTCCAGAACAGCCTTGGAGGCAGGACTAGCCTGGCAGCTGCTTACAGGAGGTCTCACTAGAATCAGAATGGGATTTGGGCTGGGAAGCCTTGGGACAGCTGGACTGCTAGAACTGTAACTGGTAAGAAAGGCCCGAGTCAAGCAAGACCAGGTTGCTCTTCGGTATGACCATGACCATGTCCCTCTAGAGCCAAAGTGGGGGGTGTTTGCAGCCAGTCCTTTGCCTGTCCTTCTCTTCAGCTACTATCACCAGTCTCCCCCAGCTACCAGGCAGATGCAGCTCGTAGTGCTGTGCTCCTGCTAAAATCATCCCAGCCTGTTCCTGCCCTCCTACCCCAAGGCCCCTTCCTGCAGTGTGGCTTGTCATCGCTCTTGCAGGCAGCCCTGCCTTCAGCTTTCCTGCAGTGACAGTGGCCAGGTGAGACCCTTTGATATAACGGGTCAGCCATGGGTCAACTCCTGGTTTTGGGCATGGCCTGGGAGCCTTTGGGGAACCCTTTTTTTCTCCCCTTCTATCTTCAAAGCATCCCAAAAACTGTGATGCATCCTTCCTATCCAAGAATCCTCCAAGGATGCCAAGAAAGAGCCTGTGCTGCCCAAAGAAGTCTTGAGAAGAGGGGCAAGGCAGCTGGGCAGAGAGACTCCATGACTTGGTGGGTAGTAGTGTGTGTGCACTGAATCAGGGGGTCCTGAGCTGACACCTGCTCCGAGAGAGACAGTGAGTGGGAAGGGTCCTTGCAAAGGGAGGAGAAGGTACCCTGCCCCAGACAACTGCTGTGCCTGGTGAGGAGAGACAAGAGGCTGGATGGCCCTTGAGCGGAGACCCTGAAGTTCAGAAAGAGGCAGAAGGACAGCAATGAAGAGCTGGAGGATGCTGCACAGCCAGGCCTCCTCTGCAGTGGTCAGGACTTCCTAGAAAGCAGTGAAAAAGTTGCAGATTGCAGTGAATTCCTGATAGGACAGGCCCAGATGTCAGACAGAAAAGTGGGGTCACACAGAAGAAGGAAATTGTTCCAACGACAAAGCCACGTTCCTGAAGGAAAATTCCCTGGCATGGAACCAAACCCACAGTGCAAGTAAGTACAAGAGCAGCAGCATCGTTTAAGTAATGTGGGTGCTTCCTCCACGTGAAGAGATCTGTCCCTCTCGTCTAGACAGATCAAATCAAACGTAGTTCTGCAGTACCAAACATAACTGCAGAACTACCACAATTACAGGTCATCACAATAAGACAGATGCTCAGCCACCAAAACAGATGTGTTTTTGTTTCTGTGCATCTGCAGTATGGCACTGAGATACTTTCATCTAGTATGTTCTCTGGTCTGGGATATGCTCCCATCTATTGGAAGCATTTGTCTGATGGTGCAGATTAGGGTAAATGGTTTTAGCATTTAGCTCTCTATCCATCTGCAAGATGGAGAAAACACCACTTTGGCACTTGGATGAGTCACTTTCTGCTGTCTCTACATCAATGAGCTTTCTAGAGGCTAAAAGCAAAAGAGTGAAGCTGTTGAACAAGTCTATCCATTCCTTCTGGGGACTTTTTATCCAGCAGGATATCCAGTGTATGCACAACTGAGACTGAGCAGTCTGGCCAAGAGTGCAAGTCCTGAGCAGGTCTCTGCCTCAGAGAGACCAACAAGGTCCTTCAGCCATCAGAAACAGGGTACTAGACTAGACATGAGAGGGAAAGAGCAGGGGGTCAGGGTCCTAAGCCAGCCCCAACCTTGTTTCTTCAAATGGGGAGAGAGAGCAGTCCGTGTTGCTGAGACCTTACACTACACGTGGTGAGCTTTGTGGTGCACCAGGTTTTACAGGTCCTCACCTGAAGGGACCTCAAGCTTCAATATTCACTGATAGGCCTGGAAACAGCTAGTGAGCTCTTCAGTAATCCAGATGAGAAGGCTGCAGAGGCAGCTAGGCTGTGCTGCGAGCATGGCCAAGCTCCTGAATCCTTTTCCTAAACTCTGCACGGCATTATCGGCCAGAGGAAATCAAAATCATTTCCTCCTCCTGGCTCTGGCCCCTTGCAGGAGGCAATCCAGGGACCTCTCTGTCAGATCGAAACAGTATTTTTATAAACAGCCTCATTAATCATGACAAGGATGATGACTCCATTCCAGGGGGAAAAACTGCAGAGCCAAGCAGCACCGGCTGAAAACATTCCCACTCTCTGGGAGACGGAGAATACCTATAAATAGAAATTTGGATGTATTTTTAACAGACACTGTGGTCATAACTGTCAATTCACAAGACAGTATCTGTTGCACACTAGACCAAGTGTGCTATTTCGGCTAATTGGCACCAGGGATTTGCAAATAATAGCATGGGGTGACACCTGAGAGCCTTTCAAAATACAGAGCTTCTTCATTTCTCTGAATTCAGCCCCAGATACTAAGAAATTCTCTTGTCTGGAAGAAAGGAGATATCTATTTGCCAAAGGAAAAGAATCTTAACAACAAGCCTATGACACAAGGAAGCCATCCAGAGGCAAACTGGATGGTCATCTAGGTTTACAAGTAGCTTTCTCATTCATCTGCCAGGGCTCTGGGACAAAAATCACAGAGTGTGAGTGTTATTTCCAGGATGTGCCTCATGGAGTTCTTATTTCACATCTCTCCTTTGAAGACATATAATAGACAATAAATCCTCTACTTTCCACCAGCACATCTGCCTCCAAAAGTAGGCTGAAGTCTTGCCAACTGGAATGAACAGTAGTACCCAACTACCAAAATTCAGAACTGATGGAACCATAATAACCTAAGAAACCTATCTGTCCACAGCAGCACCTGGGCCAGCTTGAGGAGTTGAATTTTGCCCACTTGTATCACCATCTCCAGTGCGAGGACACTGTCTTGGGTGCAGGAATGTCAGTGGGGTGATTTCCTCACCCTGAGTGATGGGAGGCCTGATGTGCTCTGGCAGGACAGAAGCTATGCTGGTTTATCTGCTCCAAGACAGAGGCATACCCAAAAGGTAGATGAGGTTGCTTCAGTGGAGGCATCCGTCTCAGCCACGGATGCACTGAGACAGCCTAGTGCTCCTACCAGTCTAACAGTCACAGAGTTGCTATGTTGCATCATTTGGGAGCCGAAACATCCAGGTTTGAGGGCTTGGTTAGCTTTTCTGGAGAAGTTCATCCGATAGCAACCTCTTGGTTTGGAAGCAGCTTCTTCAAGGACAGAAATGCAGCCTCTGCAACGCTGAAGCATTCACAAGGCATCCTCCTTGCCCAGCTGGAATGACTGCTCTGTGTGTCTTTGGCTTCAATAAGGAGTGCTACTGTTGATTCAGGGCTTACCCAACTGAGCCCAGGTACAGAAGGAAGTTTGATTTGGCCAGCACTCCCCTGGTATTCACGAGGCTGAAATTGCTGGTTTGTAAGTCACGATCAGCCCTGAATCACCAATGTGTTCCCAGCACAGCAGCTGCAAGGCATTTCCATCGTTATGTAATGGTGCTGGGGGCAGAGCCAGGGAAGGGGCTGAACTCTCTGGTTAGGAAGCATGGATGTTAGCCTGTCTGATGTCCTGCAGCCTGTATTTGTGCAGTGCTCATCAGGACTGGAACATCTTTGCCCCACTTTCATGCCACGGGCAGCATGCTGTCATGACCTGGCAAGGATAAAGCTCTGGTGCTTTGCTGCTTTACTCTATGAGCACTGCAGAGAGTAACCCTAAACTGGGCTTAGGCTGAGATGAACTGCAGGGAGTGCAATACATGTTCAGCACATGGCTCAGCAGAATGCACTGCCCCATAGCACCAGACTGCTTCTGGTTGCTGCAAGGACCACACTCCCAGGCCACTCTGCTACCAGCAAGAAGCCAGCCAAGGCCATAATTCACCTTGTGGTTAACCCGGCCTGGAGATGAGCATAGAAAGGTTTGCAGCTGGATGAAGATGGAGTTCAGGTGGCAAATCAGGAAATGAGCAAGTCATCAGCTGGTAGAGCTGGAGAGGGATCAGGGGCTGCTTAGTGTTGGCTTCCTCAAAGTCAGGCCAAGGCCTCTTCTCCTCCTATAGACCACAGAAGTTCTCTGGTCTTATCTGGCTATGTCTTCTGACTAAAACTCTGGGGACAACTAGTTAATCCCAGGTTTGAAGATGAGGTGGATGTGGCCCCAAACACAGGGAAGGAGTCAGTTCAACAGACCTGGCATGAGATGTTCCCGAGGGAAAGTGAATCAGGTTCTCTGTGTCTCTTAAAATGTGTTGTGAGGGGGAAAAAAATGAGCTATTTATGGTAGGGGTCCTTCTCAAATTTTATTTTCTTGGTACGTATAGGGACAGAGGAAGTCTGATAGAGGGGAAACTTCTAAAGTTGTGTATTGTCCTGTTGCAAACCCTCATGATTTTTTATTATTTGAGAGGTCTTGCAACAATTGTTTTGGGAGAGAGGTCCTGGGTCCCATCCAATAGTTATCTTCATATGCCATAAGGTTTCTTTGCTGGCATTTTTGGAGGGTGTATTCCTGGGTTTCTGTTCAAGGTGTGTCTTTCAGGCTCTTGGGTAGATCTTGCACCTAGGATATGTTGCAGTTCTTGGCCTGGAGAAATTGCCGTCTTTTCTCAGGAGAGTTTGGATTCTGGATGCAGGAACAGAAGGTTGGGAGCGGATAAAAGTAGAAGACTCAGAAGACTGAGCTGTGAGTGATTTAACTTGGCCTTTGTGATGCAGCAACAGAAGGGGGAAGATGGAAATGACTCCCACACCTGGACTTTCTTCAGACTTGTTCCCAGGGGAGCTCAGTGGGTACAAGAAAACACTTGAGAATGGAGAGGAAGAAAAAAAAGGCTAAACTAGCACAACAGACTAGGCTGAGGGCAACAAAACTCTCAGATGCCTCTGTGATTGCTAAAAGAGGTAGGATTAAAGTCATAGGACAGGGCTGAACAGGATTAGCTGATGAGAAAGAGGAGACAGTAGCATGTGTGGAGAGAGAGAATCCAGAAAAACAGCTCCTTCTGTTTCATATGACCTCCATTTCTAACGAGAACCATGATACAGTTTTGGATCTGTATCTTTTCCAAAGAAAGCTGGACAACCCCACACACAAAAGCTCACACAAGAGTAGTCAAATAAAAATACACGCATTATTTCAAATATTTCTAAAACCTTTCAAATATTTTCTCATGTTTGTGTCTCCCTCTGATCTTTGAGATCACTGGACTGATTGAATTTCTAAAGATTTATGTATGGGAGCTGTTATTCTGTGGTTTTTATAGTCTTGTTTTCTTGAATAAATAGTTCCTTGAGACCTTCCCCTCAGTGAATGCTTCAGTAGAGAGGAATGTCCATTTTGGTTCTGAAGATTTTGGTACATGATCTTAGATGGGGGCAAAGACACAAGGAAAAACGTTTAGGGAGAAGCAAGTTAAAGCTTGAAGAGCCAAGCTGGAGTGAACATGGGAGATCTGTCTAGTGCTGAATGATATCTGTATTTATTGCACGGTGATTAATTGCAATATATAGGCCTGATGTGCCTCAGTTCCAGAAGGAATCAGTTCTTCCATCAAAGTCAACCCAGAATGTCAGCTTTGCCTACTGGGTGAAGGAGACCCAGAAGAGAGGACTTTTAAGGTCCTCTTAATAAGGTCCTCTTATTAATTAATAAGGTCTTAATAAGGTCCTCTTATTGCTCAGCATCTCCATCTATCGGAAGAATTAAGCTCCAGGCCCAAACTTCTCATCTCAAGCCCATTTAAACCAATGTTGCCACCACTGTAGAATGAAGAAAGAAGCAGGGTGCAGAGGAATCTGGGAGAGGGTATGTTTTTCAGAGAGGGGACGGCTTGAGATAGCAAAGAGGGGTCTCTTTCACCTCCTTGATTCCCAGCAGTCTGGGTAGTCTGGAAGGAAGGGATGCTTTTGCTTAGGTCCATCTGCTCTCCATGCTTGCCAGGAAAATGGAGGTATTTGCCAAAGTTCCAGCGATTGTTTGATAAAGGGGCCTATAGAGAAGCTCTCCTAGAGTTGTTTCACTCCTTCTAGTTGGAAAAAGCCATGAGATGTGTCCACTCACCCCACATGGGTGCAAAGGGAAGTTAACCCCAACCAAGTGCTAGATGATTAGTCTCACTCTTGGTGTTGCTGCCTCCTCATGTCAACAGCAAGACCTGGCTCCCTGGAACAGACCTTCTTCACCCTGGACATCCAGCCAAAACAGCAGGAGCTCCTTACCTTGGCTACATGACCAAGGTTTTCTTAGTGCAAGTGTCTTTTTAGCAAAGCTTCTTTACTACCCTCTCAGTCCTGCTGTGTCAGACACTAAGGACTGTCAATAGAAGGTCTGATAGGAACAGAAGGATATTTATACATATTAAAAACAAAAACCAAAAACCAGTATCTAATACTACTAAGGTGATATTCCCCTTGATTTCCTCTTGTATGAAAGCCAACTGCTTTCATACAGGATTTCATCAGGATTTGAACTGCTTTCATCAGGATTTGCTTTTAACAAGACTGTTCCTTCCTCAGGTCGGTAGTCTCAGTTAGATCTGATGGATGCTAGTAAGGATGTTCAAGACCAAACCAAGCAGCAACTAGGTTTGCTCTGGGCCAGTTTTGTCCTGGACCTGTCTGTCCTCTTAATTACATAAATTCTACCCTGCATTTAAAAAATAAAAAATAAAAAAATAAAAAGATAGCATGAGACTCTGGCAATGCAAAGCAGGCTTTCCAAAGTAGCGCTATTCACACAGAAGAGTCTGGGCTTTTTTTATTTATTTTATTTTTTGGACAGTTGTCCCACAGAACATGTCAGTGAAAGAGAAATTAGGCATTAACAATTCCCATTACACCTGCTTTAGAGGTGAGCCAACACCACAGGGCACTGGCAAGGACTTGATCGTCCATGATTTGTTCATCCTAGATCTAGCTGCAAATTGCCCAATAAAACAGATTGGGAGCATGAGGGATGAGCTCGTGAAAGTGCAGTCATTGGGATCTGGGCTCTGAAGCAGAACAAATATCCAGGATGCAGGACGGGAAAAGATGGATTTAAATCTTCTGGAGCTGGAATTCAGAAATGTGACTCTGTCAGTAAACCTAGCCAGGGAGCATACTTTTTTATAAGCTACTTAATCCAGAGCTCTCTGCAAAATATATTATTATTTCAAGCAAAGTCTTTCAGGAGAAAATTTTGGGGCTATCACATTTGTTTTATACAAAAGGATCTTTTTTTTTTTTTTCCATATTTCTGCATTGTGAGTTCTTGCATATCAGAATGTTCTTTCTTCTCTAAAATCATAAGGATCATCAGCTTTATCTAGAAAAGAAGACGCTTTTCAGTGTGTTTCTGGTAGGGTTTACACCATTATACATAATTGAAGTGAAATTACACTTAAATCATTTCAAGTCAGAAAAGTATAGGCTGCGTACTTGTTCCCAAAACAAACTCTTTTAAATAAAAAAAAAAAAAAAATTAGGATTAACTTGGATGCCCCAGGACATTAACATTTACAAGCAACTGTAAATATCCAGTTCTGTAATTCTGACTGAGGGATATGGTCCCCACCAGACTAAATTAATCCTTTTCCAAAGGCACATGACTTTCTTTCCCCCAACATTTCTCTTTGACCATTTGCTACAGGACAGCATTATGTTTCTTCTTATGCACCTGTGGCACCAAACACATTTATCTCCTAATTTTTGCATATGTTGAGCTTAGACTGAGACAGGTTGCTACATTATACTGGGGCAGGGGGGGAAAGAAAAGATGGGAGGATTCTCATGCAGATTAATGCAAAGTTAAGGGGTGTTGGAGAAAGAATAGCCATTAATTTTTATGAGAGAGGACGGCTGCAAGCAGGAATTGCACAGTGACCTCTTATAAAATATATAAATGTGCTAGTCTGCATATTTATAACTGAGCTGGAAGCAGAATCGTTTTGAATCTGAATGGTTTTTGCTTTATATGACTCTGAGTAATTGCCCCTCTGGCGAAACTCTCTGCAAGTAGCTGGGGAAGGAGCTTGGGGAAGGGACTCAGGGGGAAAAATAAGAGAAAGTTTGGTATGTGGAATAAGGCATCTGGGAAAACCAACCTTGCCCGCATTCGGAGAGATCTGGCAGTCTTTCTGTGTTGTATTCTGGACATATGGGCTCCCTGTGCATCCATGATTAATATCAGGAGATAACGTTAGGAATTGCTCGGAGAGGAATACTGGATAAACAGGAAAAGTTGCCATGCTGCTGTGCAGCTCCACCATGTGCCTGCATCTTGTGATACCCCAGAGTGGCAGAGAATTACGCTTTCCTTGAAGCTAACCCGATCCTGGCCAAGTCTTGTTTTGTCCAGGAAATAAAGAGAGGTTATACTTGCGAGCTAAGCCCAACGTGTGTTTTAAATTAGTGCATTACATAAGAAAATAACGATACAAACGCGGTTAGCTGTAGCCTTGGGAGCAGCAATCACACTTGTGCTTATGTTACTAAAAATCACTGGTGGGAAAACAAAAGCCATAAGTGTTTATGGCTTATTTATCAAGTGTGACAGGCCTGCTTTTAAAGCTGCTTTTGCAAAAGTGGTTGCTGCAATCCCATTGCACCCAGCCTCATGAGGAGCCTTGGTGTGAATGGTTTCCCCACCCACGGTAACAAGCATCTGGTAGCTGGAAGGAGCCTGCACTTGAGGGCTAGAGCTGCAAGAAATGTCAGTTTGTAGCTCGGGCTTTCCTTCATGGACAGCTGCTTTTCTAACCGGGGTATGAACCAAAGAGGAGTCCTTTGCTTCTGGTTCCAGGACTTGCTCTTAGGTAACGTCCACTCAAAAGTATTTGGTGACTTTCTATGGCCAAAGGCTTCCGTAGTGACCTCCAGGTCCACTTTGTTCTTCGCTCCTTGGTCTGTTTCTGCAAGTAATGGAGTCTCTGACCTCCTGCTTAGGTGATTGCGGAGATTTGGTCTCCTTCCCTTCCCTCTTCCTGCTCTTCTCACACAAAGCCTTTGCACTACCTTGTGTCCCAAGCAGACAGGGAGGAAAATGTCCCACAGATTGGAGCAGGGCTTGGAATTACTTTCTCACCTTAAAAAAAAAACTAAAGAAATCAGCTCCTGAGAGCGTTATCCTTTCCAAGAGAAAGACCTTTTCCGGGGTTATTTCACATCCCTGGAGAATAGTGCCCAAGTGGTAGTACCAAAACTGGGCTGCAAACTGCTGAGGGCAGCGGCACGATCTCTTTATAGAGGCTGTTGCTGCCCCAGAGCTCAGAAACGAGCTGGGTGGGGGGCATTTCAAGGCACGCGAGTTCAGCCAGCAACTTAAAAGTACAAGCGGAGCGGAAATTCGCCTCAAATTCCCACAGGACCCCATGAAACGGCTCTAATTCCACGAAGCCGGAGGGGAGGCCGGACCTGGCCACTCCAGCTGCTGCTGTCGAGGGCTTGGCAATGCCAGGGCAGGCATGAGAGAGAGAGAGAGAGAGAGAGGGCTTTTGTGGACTACGTGTGTGCCCGGAGTCGGGAAGTCTGCGAGCGGAGGGAAGGCAATTCCAGCCTGACGGGGAAGTCGGCACTGCTGGGCTCTGCTCCCGAGCAGAGCTAATGTTTGTCCGGAGATGTGAAAATGTGAAAATAATTACAAATATTATCATAAGGATTTAGGTTTTTTTTTTTTTTTCCTGGATTGGAGGCAGGCAATAAGCGAACACGGTGTGAGGACAGGAGGAAGAGGCACAGCTGGGAACCACTGAGATGCCCAGAAAGGAGCTGTGCTGGGAGGAGAGGGTGCTTTTCTTGGAAAACCTAAGGACTGGTAGCTCTGGGAAAGAAAACATGGTTATTGAGAAGGAGCAGGACTGGAGATGGGGCAGCTGAGAAGCCTGTGGTTTGCTGGAGCCGGGTCCACCCTCCTGCGGCTGCGTGGCCTGGTCTGAAACGCTTCTGCAGCAGCGTTTT
>JAVCKT010013340.1:5644-25783 GCA_032273925.1 Rhynchotus rufescens
GCAGTTGTTTACATATCTGCAAATTTGTGTAGACACGCTTCTAAATTAATTCAGAAAATAGCATTACATTCAAAAATGCACACCCTCCTTATCTATGATTTGAAAAGTAATCAACGTGTTTCATTAGCAATTGGCCAGGGGTAAAACCTAGGGAATTTGGAGATCAGAGTTCATTTCCTTTATCTGTCTTTGACTTTGCTAATAAAGTGTGCTGTTATTCATTTGATTTGTTTCATCTTCTTTCTTTCCTCAAACATTTCCCCTGCCTCCCTAGCAGTTCAGGTTGGCTCAGAGGAAAATATATGAAAGTAAAATAGATTCAGGTTTTCTTCAAACTTACCAATAAGAACAGATGGCCTAAAACTATAATACATGTTGGTTCTGTGCTCGGAAAGGACTGGTGAAAATGAAGGTTTCCACAAACTCTGTGTGTGTAAAATCTTACCAGAACTGAGTAAGATTTGAATTCCTTCCGTTAGCACCCAGAGTAGGGTTTTGGCAGGATGTGGGGTTAACTGCAACACAGTTATCAAAAAAGCTTATTCTCCGGGTCTACTCACATAATTTTGTCCAACATTTTGAACTACGGAGTTGCTCAGGTTTGTGAACCCAGGTGCCTGTTTGCGCACAGTAAAGACAGACTCGTCTGGGGAGTCCAGTGCCTTGCTCAGGCTGGAGGATCTGCAACAGCCAGTGGGCAGACAGGCTCCGAGCATGCCTTATGCACAGAGAAATGACACTCAGGTGAAATATAGGAAATCTAGGTTCCCATCTGTGTTCTCAGGATTATTTCTATCTTCTACATAATGTAATGGAATAAATAATCATAGGATGTGAGGAATTATCCATATTTAAAGTTAATTTTGGACCTTGAAACATATTCTTAAATACTACTTAGTGAAACATATTTTTAAATACTACTTAAATAATACTATGTAAATACTCCTTACTACTACTTATCTCACTACTAGTGAGATAGTTTTAACTGTACCATTGCTTCTTTCTATAACTTTATTAACCTGGTGTTTCCGTAGTGCTTTTATTTCCAGGCCTCTTTAATAATGGATATCTTTCAGAAACTAAGTTTTATTGTGCTTGTTTGTATGTTACTTGCTTTTACCTCATAAAATACCTGTTTTATGGCCTGTGTAAGTAATTCGAAGTCTTCTGTTTTGTTCCTTGCAGCACTGCATAAGCTTTTTGAGCTTTTTACTGACCACGCCAAATTTGTAAATAGATTAATTCTATCAATTAAATGTTCCTTCATAGCGATTTTCCCTATCAGTCCTAATACTTCATTTCTTTTGCAGTCCTTCTCTTTCCTTTGTCTTTGCTTGATTTTCTTTTTCTTTTGTACTAAAACCAGGCGTGGACACCACAAGATTTTTTGTAACTTTCTTCAGTAAATTAGTTTTTTGAAGCTTGTCTTATCCATCTGCTTTCAGAGATTCACATAGAATGTATCAGCTGGGAGGATATCAGCTGACTTATCTCAGTATTAAGACATACCCAGCTTTTCACATAATTGAACAACTTTTTCACTTGCATTATCATATCCTTACTTATTTGGAAAAAAATCCTCGCCTGCACTTCAATAAGTCTCTTCTCCAAATCTGTTTAATTCTCTGTGAACCCTTCTGGTGGGATTCTGACAGTCATTCACTCCATTGTAAAGGATAATCAGGATACCTGCTCTAGTTACCTTCCCAACCTGTCTTTTCAGCCTTTTGTCTACATGACTCATATTCTTGGTCAGCAGCAAGTAATTTTAGAAACATTACTGTGATGAGCTGATCAATTATTTCCAAATATAAAATTTCATTCACATGGATCTGCTTCTGCCAAGTGTCAGTGTGCTTCCTAACCTTGTCCCATTTAGACTACGAGGATCCCACACAGGGATGACAGCCTTGGGCTTCACAAGAGCAGACTTTGGTCCTCTTTAGAGACCTGACTGGAAGAATCCTGTGGAATAGGGCTGTAGAAGGAAGAGAGGAGTCCAAGAAATCTGGTTGATATTCGAGTCACCTTTCCAAGCTAAAAAATAAATTCTATAATATAAACAAACATAAGCTGATAAAATCAGAAAAACTCTCTTCAGATGTTCGGGTCTAAAAACTAAAACCTGCCAGCAGTTGTGCAAGGTGGTTTTCTGGTAGCATCAGAGATGACAGATTATTTTAGTTACAGCATGTAAACACTGCAAAGAAAGCATGCTTCTATCCTGTAAATTGTAATCTGTATGATATGAAAAGCACTGGCACCTACACCACATTGAAAGATACAGAGGATGCAACTTTCTAAAAAATATTAATGATCAAACAACATAATAAATAACTAGCATCTTCTGTGCTAAGGCTAAGATTAAAATGGGGCATTAAAATTGCAAGATGGTTTAGGTACTAAAAAGAAATGCTAAGCCTTGAGCCTTCTCTGATCACTGTAGATAAGGATTGCCAATGGAGTGTCTATCTACCTATGTATATTTGTTATTGCATAAGTATGTCATATAAATAGAAACAGTGTCAAGAGCTCTCATTCCTCAGCTGGTACAGGCTGACATCATTCACGTCAATTGTATCTCCTTTAAAAATCTTGTGAATTTGACCTATGGTAGGATTTTACGTCAAACTGCAGCATTTGGGTCTGTTAAAACATTTAACACTTGCAAACATAATTTTGCCAAATTAGTGTTTTTGAAAAATATGCATAGACCCAAACCCTGTTCACCGAATACTGTTCATCCTGAACATTCACACTATTCTGGTCACTGTATTGTGTCTGCTCCTTACACAAGGAGCAGGAAATAGCAAACATTTATTAATCCTAGAAGTTTGTAGTTTTCTCTGCCTGTCCTAAGCTGCAAGTCAACAGAAAAATATTTACAGTGTGTGATCTTTCCAGGCAAGGGAAGAATATGTAATATACAATGCATGACAGTTTTGCACGGTCTAGGATTATACCACTTTCACAAGCTTCAGACAAACTAAATGGAAACTGCATTTGTGTAGCCCAGGGCAGATACAGTTTCAGAAGATAGGAAGCACCCCTTCACAGCACTGGACTTGAAAAATGCACGAGCATTTATTTGAAGGCTTCTGGAATGAACATAATTTTAGTAGGTACATCAGGTTAAAGGCATAAGAAAGGATTTCCTATCCTTTGTATACCCTCATATAGTGCTAGGCCTTACGCTTTTTTCCACAGGAATGGTTTACTCTGAACATAATTGGCCTTGGGGAAAAATGTATCTTTTCCCATCTTCCACTGTGGAACTGCTTCTTAGTTTCTTATCTGTGAGCAGAGTCTAAGAGCCGAATTAATAGGATCATATAGTGACAAGCATAGTCTCTGAATTTTGTTAGGTCACATTTCATTTCTAGCTTTCTTTGTATTGCAAAATGACATACAGTTGTGCTTAGTGGCATATATAAGTTGCAAATTTCCACACATCTTTTTGCTCTGTTAAGAAGTATAATGTGTAAGCTGCAGGAATAATTACTTCATTGCGCTTTTTTGAGATAAGGCTACACCTGGAAACCTGCATCCAATTTTGGTCATATACTTCAAAGAAGGCTAGTTTTTGGCTAGTTAACGGGGACTTCCAAAGCCAAAACCTGTGTCTCTACACGTTTAGCCAGTGCCAGGTTCTACAGCTGATGGCCATGGCACACTTGCCTGCCGTGGCCATAGGCAGAGAAGAGAGAGCTCAAAACTCTAAGAAGTGATTTTTGCGGTTCCAAAACACTTTTTAAATCTCTCTTGTCAAAATCTTATCCCAATAATTTTAAATCCTCTATCCTGTTCTTCCTCACATTTATATCACAGCCATGATTCTAAAAACTAAACTGGGAATTTCCAGAATTGGGATCATGACTCATTGTAGCTTGATTTTAACTATTTGTTCTAACAGCTCTTAATACTATGCAGATCAGTCACAGAAAGAAATATGTAATCACCTAGTGGCTAACAAGAAAGTACAGCAGAAAAAGAAATTATTCATATTGTATGACTGCAGCATTCATGCCAGTAACATGACAAATAATTCACATTTTATAGCTAAGAAGCAGGGTTTTGCCATGGCTGTCATATAGAGGAAAACACAGAATCCTGTTGCCTTCCTTTTTGCAATTAATCTCATTGTGAAAGTACAAATGATTTGACAGGGAGACTGTCGTAAGAATAGCATCATGATCTCTGTGTGATGATTTTGGAAAACATTGCTGTAGATCATTCAAAAGATCTCTTGGCTTATGAGCTGCATCTTAAATCTTCCAGCATAAATGTAAATGTGTCAGATAGTGTTAGTCCCATTTAAGAGGATATTCTTTCCAAAGCCCAGCTAGACAAAATGTAAGAATCTTGTTATATATTTGGCAGTAAGAACAAAGTACTTTGAACTACCACTACACACTGCTTGCATACAGAAATGCACTGACATTTTTTAAAAAAGATGTCTCTAGATTTTCTTAACAGCTAGAATTTACTATATGTCACCATGGAGGATTTAGTGGCAAAATTAAATAGTTTTCTTTAATGGACAGTCAATAGATCTGTGTTGTACTTGAGAAATGTACAAATGCTGAAGTGAACTAAAAGGAAAAGTAAGAATCCAAATTTGCCTGGACTTACATTTCTTAAAGCAAATATTTTATCCTTTGTCCATAATGCCTGTAGAAAAGGAGGTGCCAGAAGGTAATTAAGGTCCACCCTTATGAAACGAAAAGCATCACCTTTCCTCCTTGTAGGATATAAATGGTATTCCGTAAAATTCTTACTATATAAGTTACATTTGAAGAATCGAGAGCTGCAAATGGTTTGCCAATCTTCTATAGTCTCATACGTACTGCTATTGTTCAAGAAGGACAACATATCCAAAATGGACGCTTGCATGAAAGTAGATGGCTTGATATAATAATATATATCTAATAATAGATCTTAGAAAATGGTATGAAAATAACTTATGAAAATAACTCTGAAAACTAAAATTATATGACAAGTCAAGAGGTCTTCATTTTTTCTTAGTTAATGATGGTAATGCTTGTGTTTGATTAAAGCAGAACAGAAAAGTCAAAAAATTACAAAACATTATAGGTTTGAAGTAATCTTTGTAGCCCATTTCATCCAGCCCTCTAAATATCATATACTGGACCAATATAAAACACATGAGGCTGGAACATCATCAACAGAAATTATGTAGATTCAATGTATAAATTGATGTACATTGTGGAGGAATGAAATATTGGATAACAATACAAGAAAATGAAAATGCTAAACTAAAGAAAATGCTATCACTGGGCCAAAGCAGCCTATCTTTAGACAGGTATAAACTATGATCTGTGACACTTTAATAGGATATGTCTCACCTAACTGCATTTATCTGAAAGTTACAGTTCTAGCCTAAGGTGGTTGTCTAGAGCCCTTTAGTCATTGGAGGTATTTTCAGGGTGTAGGTCATTAAAGCTAGAAATAGATTTCTAATACAGAATAGGATTAACTTTTCTCTGGTGGTATTCATTTCTCTCTGGTTAGAGAAGGATGACAAGCCCAGACTAACCACACAGATAAGTGAAATAAATTCTACCATTAGGTGAATGAAATTCACATTTGATTAGTCTAAAAGTGAAGCTGATATTTTGACGTTATTGCCTAATCTCCGAAAATGTTTTTAAATATTTATTGGCCTGAGATATTTGTTCACCACAACCTCTTATTTAAATAATTTTATGAATGCATGTGTTATGAGCACTGAAAGCTAAATTCTGCAATTTTCTTAATTAGAAGGTATCATCCTCAACTTGTGTAAATAGAACTAGCTTAGTAATACAGGAGAGAGAATGTTTCCACACTAACACACTGAGTAACATGTCCCCACTTTCACCGCAGTTACGTGATAAAATCTGGAACCATTATCTTCAAAGAAAGTAACATTTTAGGCATGCAAACTGCTCTGTTATCCCCATTTTCCGGCACAGAAGAAAAAAAATCACAGTATACCCTAAGTGATATCACATTATACTCATTCCTTCCCTAGTGAGACACAGAAGCTAAGACAGCAGCAAAGATTTGAAACATATGAATACTGACAAGATGTTTTGGATAACATTTCACTTTGTTTAAGGTTTCTTGAACATTATCTGCATTGCATCTCAAAAGTAATAGAGAAGTTAGACTGAAGGAACTGATTTTCCCTCCCTGATTCCTAAGCCTACTTTGTACCTGATTTTGCATAATTTAATTTTGGGTCTGAAATGGTCTGTACTAGTTGATAATAGAGCCTAAAGGATTGTTAGCTGGTAAGAAATTGCATTAGCCTTCCACCACCTTTCAGCATAAAGTAGAGTAGTAGAATAGTATTTCTTCTGCAGGAGAAATAAGTAAGAGATGTCTGCATGTTCTAAGAAAAGAGATTCTGTCATTTTAATGTGCATTTATAAAGCAAACTTGATCTGGCAAGGGTTTGTTTCGTCAGTGTAGCAACCACAGCACATTATGAGCTGTAAAATCACTCAGACTGTAAAATCACTCAGAATTATATTCTTTTTTATTCTCTTGCAAATGATATATTTAGTCATGTAGGTGGCTTTTCCTTTAACTAAAAATAAATTGACTTCATCAAGTGGACAAAAGGATGAAACAAAGAGATGGCAACAAGATATTTAACCCCTTATTTGTAACTCACAGCTAAAAGAAAAGCACTCAGTAGTCCTTGACTGTTTGTTCTAATTCTTGGTTTCCCACAAAGACACAAGTGAAATTTTTTTTTGTTGTCTCCCAAATCCATATTTTGGCTGTGATGAAAATGAAATAACTCAGTATTTACACAAATGCTTTCTTTTTAACCTTTTTTAAAAAAGTATTAAAATTAGGATTTAGCACCCAGAGTCAATTCATCACAATATAGGTCATTAAGCTGAGCCTCTTGTAGACACTGATCTATCTGCATGTGTGAAACCAGCACTACAGGATTGCTTTAATTCTCTTCTTGCTTCTCTTTCTCTCACTACACATATTTTACAGATTCTTCTGTCTCTGCCTGATGTGTCAGAATCCAGACACTTTGCTAATTGCTGTGATTATGACATTAAGAATCAAACTGCTGACTCCTCAGTTGCAGTGAGGTCTTCAGGTCAGCTCTGCAATCTCTAGTGGATGAAGGATGCGTAAAAGGTTTCAATGAAGTGACATATTTATTCCAAAAGTGTTACAGTCTTTCTTCATAATTAAACCCATTGGGTATTCCTTTATAATAAAACTGTTTTGCTTACAGTTAATTCTTACTACACATTTTGGAAGAAAAATAATGTTGGCTAATTTTGCTTGATTGACAGAAGAGAGGCTTTAAATGCAAAGTGTAGTGCTAATACCTTCTCTTTCCTCCTTTTCTTGATAAGAATTATTTTAAAAGCCTTATCTTGATCCTTGTTACAACTCTCTCCCACAGAGACAATAGTGTTGCACATAATAATGAGTTGCAAGCAGTGCTATATAGATCAACCCCAGAGTGAAGAAAAACCAGGCTATGAATGAAAAGAAGAAAACTACTCAGAGGAGAAAGGTAGGCTCTTTTTGCTGCAGTGTTAACCCAATAGATAGTCTTAGACTGAAAAGTAAAGAAAGAATGAGAAGTAAAATTAAAGGAGCAAAAAATATAAAAACAAACATATACATCCATATCCTATGAGAGATATATGCACCAGAGTATATGAGTTTCAAGTTTATTTCTTTATGTCCAAAAGTGTATCAAAAATGAATGAACATATGAAAGAACTTTAAGAGTGTTCAGTGCTAACAGCGGTATTGCTGGAAGTGGTCTGAATCCTGGCATGTGGCTTTTCCTTCACCCCACATTCTTTTATGCAATACAGGATTTTTTGTTCCTGCTCCAGCTTTCATAGGAATACTAGAGGAACTATTTGTATAACCAGATTAGAGTCAGTGAAATAGTGAGAGAAACATTTGAAAAGCTTCAGCACAACAACATGATGGAAGACAGAGCCCAAGCTGCTTTCCCATATGATTGCTGTCACAGACCTAAATGGGCACTGGAACAGGCCTAGCTTGTTGAAGACGTGAGCTGTTTCATTAAACATTTGCAACAAAACATTAAGTATATCTATTGAAGAGGGATATTTTGCTCAGTGATTACACTGCATCTTGCAGCGTGTTGGAGCTCTGTGGCAGCACATTTACTCTTTGATTCCCAAGTCAGGGGAGTAATTTTGAGGGTTCCACTTGTGTGACGGAGCAGGAGCAGCTGTTTGACCGCGTAGCTTGATTCTTTTGCTGGCTGCCAGCTTTGCCAGCAGCTCGCCATGCAGGTGGCAAACGGCGTCTGCCTAGCACTTCTCCTAGTGAGTTAATTAGTGGATGGCAGTGTGGAAATGTGCTTTCCTCTGACTTGTTTCACACTGCACACAGAAAATCTGCAGCATGCAGTATTTATATTACTGAAAGGACAGACACAGAATGAAATTCTGTTGTGATTCTGTTCTTTTCTCCTAGTTTACTTATCAGACTACAAATATATACATGTGTGTGTGCAGATATTACATATGAGGAGTCAGAAGGGGCATAGGGAAAGTTTAGTGTCATTCAATTTGAGTAAATTAAGAAAATAGAAAAGAACATACATACCTCTTGCTGCATATCATCCTCTCATGGAGTGTGGACTGCACAGCTAAGTGGCTGCACCATGTCCTCTGACCTCTGTAATTCCTCTAGCAATTTCACCTTTGATAGAGAAAGCACACATAAATATACAGAAAAAAAAAACAACCTACTCATCTATTCCACACAACACAAAGCAAAGGCAAAAATGATTTCTGTGTTAGCTGGAATATTTTAGTATTAGCTTCTGTTAATGCATTTAACTGATAATATACAAGAAGTCCTGTCACCTCTGAATACAGCTCTGATCTTTAAGCTTAGCAGTTCAAAGAGTCACAAGAACTGGACAAACATTCCTAGTGGAGTGACTGCACTCTAGTTTACCATCTCTCCTAATTTTCTCTTTTCTTCCTCGTTACAACTTGCTGCACTCCTTAGAGACCCTGCTTGCTATCCTTACTCCCTGCACACCCTGTATATCACTGTAGGTGGTTGTTCCTCAGTCTGTTGTATCTCTGGTAGTTGCAGCAGCAGAAAATGAATACATAAATAAATTTTATATATTTATATACTTATAAATAAAGGAAAGGTGGTAGAGAAGGTTCTGTGAGTGTGCCACTGCTATAATGGAGCTGATCCTGGAATATGTGCACAGGGCTGTCACTGTCTTAAGGATCAGCAGGTGACAACTTTTGAAAAATGGCCTTTGGTAGCTGATATATAGATAAATTTACTAAAGATAGATTTTGCTGAACAAAACTGTCTCTTTTCCTCAATATCCTGATTTAACTAATAAAGTGATTTCAGTGAATGAATACTATTTATCCATTATAGAGTAGCATATCATATGATGTATACCCTTAATAAATGCCATCTGCACAAAAATGCTCTGGCATGGATTAGGTTTCTAACAAATAGAGAATTAGTAAAATGAAGAACCCCTCAGGATTGGAAATAGGAACCTGATTATTAATGGTAAAAGGAATTTCAGTTTTGTAGAATGAAGTGAAGCTTAAATCATGATTATGTTTCCAGATTACATCTATTTTAGCACAAAGCTAACACAATGCTCAGAAACATTTTCCCTCCTTGCTCAGCTTCATTATTAACTTACCAGTGCTGGTTTGCTTCTTCAGAGGAGCTTTTTTTTTTTCTCAAATGAAATGAGAGAGAGATCCAGCCAACCATAACTATGAAGGGCTTATTTTGTAGTTACTGGAAATTTGCTGTATCTTTTTATTATGATTATTATTCTACCAGTCCTCTACTCTTAAATAGAAAAATACTTTTTTTTTCCAGGGAAGCTGTTTTTCCTTGGAAGATGAAATTTGATAAAATTTGAGCTTTTGGGCAGGGAGGAAAAAAAAGTGATCCTTTAAAGCTCCTCTCCTTTGATACATTTTCACCTAATGCCTAATTATTGTTCAGAACATTTATTATTATTTGTTGGAGAAATATAGACTTTTTTTTCCCCTCCAGACTGAAGATTACACCTCAGCATAACTCCGCACTTCATTGCCGATCCCCATCCACCTTGTCCCTGACCAAAGGGAAAGCTCCTCTAGAACCTCATATTGGGTGGGCCGAAAGCCACCGAGGCACACAAGCCAACTGCAGAATGACCTGACCACCGTGGTACAGCAGAAGTTATATGACATTCACTCCCCCAAATTATAACCAAATTACCTCTAGGGCAAAAACATGCAGCTCCTCAGGGTTCTGCAGGGTTCCCCCAGCCCTGTTTCCCCAACCCATGCCCACTGCTGTCTGTGACACTGCAGTGGTGCCGGCTCCAGACCCACCGTGTTCCAGCCCTCCCTGGACACAGGAGCCCCTGGTCCTCCAGCCTGGCCCCATGCTGGTTCCCGACAGCCCTGGGGCTGGGGCCACCCAGGGCGCTGCTCCCTCCACATCCTGACATCCTGGCCTGGCTCTGCCACCCCCACAGTGCCTGACACAACTAATCAGAAAAGCAGCAAGTGAGAACACACCTTGACATTAGTAAATTAAACATGAACTCCTGTAGAGGCCTCTCTACTTTTTTCTTTTTCTTTCTTTCTTTTTCTTCTTTTTTTTTTTTTTTAACAAAATGAGAAGCTGGTGACTCATGATGATGACCTTGTGAGGCACGGGGGAGCTGGCAGTGCCGCCAGGCACTGCAACGTGCCGGCACCTTACATTCCTACGAGTGGGAGAGAAAATGCCAGAAAATGCAGTGAGATTCAGCAGGGACAATCCACTCCAAGGGTAAGCATAGGGAAAATAACTACATTTTATAGTCTAGGGAAGAGAAGACTTGGCGGGGGGGGGGACATGATCACAGTCTATAAATACCGTCAAGGTAACACTAAAAATGAGTGAAGGGAATTACACTGTCTCAGAAGATGAGATGACAAGAAGCAATAGCCTGAAGCTAAGGAAGAAAAAGCTTAAGGTAGACATTAAGAAAAAGTCTTTAATAGCTAGAATGATAGGTCAGTGTAAGAAATTACCAAGGGTGGCAGTCAAATCACCAACACTATGGGGTTTATGTGACAGAAAAGATTACTTAATACTCTGATAAAGGAGAAATGCAGGAGAAAGTAGGGTGATAGATCAGGGAACTAATTCACCTCTCACTGAGTTGAATTTGTGCATATAGTTCAATCCAGTTTATATAATCCAGTGAATTTGTTACTGAATTCCTGCATATAGTTCAATCCAGTTTATATAGTCCAGTATAGTTAGAAGAACTAGGTAGGTAAAGTGGTTTTGAAAAACAAATATTCTGTTTTTAGCTGCTACTGATTGAAGTCACCTTCCTTTGAGGGGAAGGAGACTCAGTTATTTTAGAATATTTTTCAATTCTGAGTTTTATTTAACAGCAGTAAGCTGAACAGGGAGTTTGAAAATGCCTCATCTCTTGGCTAACTCAGCTGCACATCTCAATAAAATAGCTAATTAGCTGGTAATCCGTTCATGGAGGGATTGGATTTTCCTGGTGTGCTGTTCTAAGTAAAGGATTTAAGGCACTACATTATATGCAGTTCTTCTATAAAACTCTACTATTAATCCTGAACCAAGCTGAAGGTAAATCTTCAAAAGACCATTTAATTTTGACAAACAAATGCAAAAAGTTTGCAGGCTAACAGTCTATGCATGCTACAAGTTGTCTATTAAACAGGCAGAGCAGGTTAAGAATTGAGCACAAACCTGTTATATCAAGTACTGTAGGAGATGACATATAGTATCTATGAACTGTTTCAAGAAGCTGCGCACCATGGCCTTCTCCTTGGAACGGCGGTAAAATAAGCATCTGGCTACAGAAAAAATATATTAATATATCGCCGTTAAAATGCATACAAGTGCAAGCATTACAATGTAAAGGTTTAAGAATCAAGTGATATTGCATTTGTATTATAATACTAAAATTTATGTTTTAACAACAAGGTTGCTGAATGTGTCTTAAACTTACTAAATATTCAAAACTTACTTGAGATTCCCTCTACTTCAAGAAGGGAACAAAGAAATAAATCAGTGCATAGCCAGCTAATAATGGAGATTTTTTTAAACAAATCAACACCATTATAAACAAGTATTGGGAACTTCAGCAGTTCCCTCTTCTGAAATAAAAGGCAAGGCACGAGTTACGCCGCCAATTACCTTACACGTGGCCGGGTTTTGTCTGGGTACACATAGTAATTATAGACTGTCATGTAGCCTACGGTCGCAAAGAGCGTAGCTCCATCCTTATTATACTTCTCAAATCTGCAGATAAAACAGAAAGCCAAGCAGGTCAATTACAGTCGCGCTCCCATGCAGTGTCCATTTTCTTTTCCATTCTTCAACTGAATTTTCAGTGTCAGCAAGCTACTCTGTGAGGGCCCAATGGGTACACCTGCTATGTTCTGAATGTACAATTCACTTAATTGGTGTGCAGCAACTTGGATAAATCAGGCCTCTTTACAGCACTTCAGTGCACTTGCCTATTATAAAGATGAATAGGTGGCAAGTAAAAGAAAACACAGGCAAAGCTCATTTTACTGTTTAAGCCTACATTCAGGGCTCTAACAGACAACAGCATTTAATTCAGCTCTATTCTCAAGGCTTCCCAAAGCATAATGGAGGAAAACTCAAGCCTCATAAACAATGTTTTTTCTTTCCTGGGAAAAATATCATTATACTGCTCCAATAATTGGCCAGCCACAATTAAAATGCAGGCTTTGTGGAGGTAATAAGGTCCACTGTTGCTTTAGAACTGTACTTACACTAGAAAGTAGTTCCATCTTTCATCATCTATATCAATAAAGCTAGCAGTTTCAATAAACCACATCAAGAACGTCTGAAGCCTTTCATGATATTCTTGAAAGCCTGGACATGTCATGTCAGCCTAGGGAAAAAGCCAAGAGAAGTCAGGTGAAACCTATCACAGACATTCAGGAGAAGAATCTGCAGAACCTAATTAAAGCCTATATACAATTTTCTATAAGCAGGTTTATAGATAAGAAAAATGCTAAGCTAGTAGTATTTACCTGATAGTTGAAGCATTATTGAAAGTGCATCACTGCAAAATAAACAGCTTTGGTTGCTCAAAAGCAGGGATTCGACCCTGCCTTGTATAAATGACCCAGCCATTTTCCTACCTTGTATATCTGGTAGGTTATATCTTCGCCAGCTTCCTCGTTATGGACAGAGTAGGTGTGCAGCAGCATTCCAAAGGGCTTGAAGTTGACCTCCTTCTCCAGCAGGGATACAAAGTCATCTGTGTTGGTGCAAAATCCAGGAGGAATGATTTCTCTAATTTTACTTTCAACATCATCTGCCTGTAGAATATGAGGGGGAGAAGGATCAGCAGAATAAAAAAAAGCAGCAGCACTCACTGTTATTCCATTAGAGGCACACACAAAAGCAGGTGTTATGGCCTATCTGTAATTTTAAAGAAAAAAGTGGTGAGTGTTCCAGCTCAGTAGTGACCCTTCCAGCAGATAAAGGAGCCACACTGACAGGATCCAAAAAGGTGACAATCCAGCCGCTGACAGCATCAAAAAGCTGGTAGTTACTGCAGCAGTTTAGTGGCTAATGGTAGTGATGGAGAAGAGTCCTGAACATTTTTACTTTAAAATTATTGCAATTGTCCAATCAAAAAAGTATTGATAACTACTCTAATAAGAATACGTGGATGGAAATACAGTAATGGCAAGGTGAATAAGCATACTGAATTCAGTTACAGAGAAGAAATGCTGCCAGTTCACTGGATGTAACACGTTTGTTTCTGAAAGTGCACTAGAAGCTGAAAGTCTGACTCTTTAATCTAGGAACTCTCCAGGACTCTGCTACAAAAAGCCTTGTGGATCAGAGCCTTCTAAACAGGCAACTAACAAGAGACAGTGGGTGATGCAGGAGCGGAGGGAAGGAAACAGGACAAAGCCTAAAAATGGACATCTCCAAACAGTGGAATGACAGCACACATTTGCATCCTTGTATTTTATTGCTGGTCCCATAGGCAGACATTTTAGACAAAGGGATGCATTACAGGCAGAAGAGACAACATCTAGCATGTTAACCACAGAACACTTCGAAACAAGTTCAACATAAAATAATAGAAATATGGTTTAGGGATACTGATGGCAAATTAGACCTGTGATCTAACACATCAGGGAGAGAAGAAATATTCTGTCAGCAAAAATAACAAAAGTAATTTTAGTCTCTGAATTTAAATATTCACAGTAAGAGTTAGAGACTATCAGCTGAGCAGACTTCATAATCCTTTTCAGACACCAAAAAGACCACTTGATTGAATACATTTACTACTTCTTTTTAACCATGAATATTTGATGAAGTTTCACAATAACTTATTACTGCTTCTCACCAGGCAATAAAACTTAATGAATTGGTCTCAACTTAACAAAACAGTACTCCTCAATACAACCCCTAAAAGCCTGACATTACATTCAACAAAATGAGCTTACATTCAATTCAAACTTTCCTCCAGACAATGAACCCAGGTTTTTACTTAATGGAGTTTGCCGTGAGTTCAGCTGTAATGTTTGTATTGTATCTATGTCCACAAGGACTGACACAAGAACACTTTGTGTTAACTTACTAAGCAGCTCTTTCACACCGTTTACATGCATGATGGGTATTAGTTCTAAACCAAGACCCTTGCTACTTAGCATTCAAAACAGGGAAATTAAGATGCTTAGAACAAAATACACTACAAAAGGCTAATACAACATGCTACTAATTCCTGTCCTTTCAACCATAGTCCCTTAAGTAGAAGCAATGCACCTGCAAATGAATAGCACTTTATCATTCAGTTACATTTTTAGTATAAAGAAAGATGGATGTAGTTCAGCACAAACAAGTTTTATTCTTAATGGTTTGGTACTACCAACATTTATATTTATATCTGTAGAGAGAGCTATTAAGCAGTTAATATATAGCTCTACAATACTCGGTGTTAGAAACCAGTTGAAATGCATACAGTCTTTACATCTATTTCATTCTCCAAACAAAGACGACGCATTTATTGGAACCTTTTCTGTTCTTTGAGACAATATTGGCTAAATATTTCTTCTTTACATTTGCTGATTCTGTTTGGTTGTGCAAAAATCGCAGTATTTTTTGCAAAATCCATGAATTATGTAAGTAATACATGGATCAACATTACAGAAAATTAATCTTGTTTTTCAATTATATGAGTGCATTAAAGTCCAGATGTCTGCACTGTTGATAAGTTGCAGGAAGTCAACTAAGAATCCATAGTGATTTTAATTTTACACATTAAATAAAGGTATGGAAAGCAATCTAGAACTAGTAAGGAACTTCAAGCATCAGTTTGCTAATCTTTGCAAGAACTCAGACTACGGGGAAAAACATCTAAATGAATGAATATACAGTATGCAACATCTGCAATGTGCATCTAAAACTTTGCTCCCCTCAAGTTTCTTCATCTACCAGTTATAAGGAAGACAAAGTTTCACATGCTGGAAGTGTGCAAGGCGCAGCCCTTACTGACCACCACCACAGGAAAATCTTTCTTTCCATAGAACAGAAATCACAAGATCAGATTTAGCAGACAGAGCAATATAAAATCCTTAGTAGTAAGACTAAAAAGGCTTTTTACCTGCTGCCTTTCAAAGAAGCTTCTCTTGAAATGAAGCCTATTGTAACTTAAGCAATTAAAAAAACCATTTTATACATTATTTTTATGGGTTATCAAGAATTATTTGTTAAACAAATAATCCCAGAAACATGAATTTGAGTAGTGGCTCAGGTTTCCAGTTTTAAGTTAGTGATTTCTAGAGAATAGAAATGCGGAAACATCACTAGCATACAACTAGCTTATTTTCTTAACACCTGTACTCTTTTATGGAAATATCCATTTCATACTAAGCACTCCCCAAACCCTTTTCTGAAGGGCTCATGGTCTAAGGAGTTACTGAAATAGGATTACTGCCTTTCCTCGCACATCGGTGAGAGGTTTGTTTCCTTTACAAAAGCTAGGCACTCATCTTAACCAATTGCCATGGCTTTGGCCTATTCCTCTGCTTGGGACCAAGCAGCATACAAAATTTACATTTCATGGGAAAGAGTTTATTGAGTGTTCACAGGAAGCAGCCGGGGAAATACGCACTGTTGAAATAGAAGATAAAGCCAAACACCACAAAAACACACCACAGATTATTTTCATCAGGTACTGTTTACCATCTTCTGTCCTCAATCATGTTGTCATTGTACTTGTCTACTACAACCAAAAGGCATGTACGTAGTATACTGTTTTTAAAATACTTTTAGAAATTATTTGAAAACATAAATTCTAAAATAACTATTTGCATTAGTTTCAGTTGAGAAAATGAAAAATCAAGTTGCACTGCTTAATGAAAGTATGTCCAAAGTTATACTTTCATCTCATTAACTTTTGTACTGAAGCAGAAAGATTAGATCAGCTGCAAAGCAAGATAATGTATTTACTCCAAAGACTGTCTTAGAGGTTAGTGGAATATTTTTTCCCCCTCATTTGATGAAATCCAGAAAAAAGGAGCTTACTTGAGCAATCTCCAATGAATGACAATTCAGAGGTCAATGCCATTTATATTTATACCAGAAAAAAACAACATCTCTTCAGATATTTCAAATGATCATCTCCACCCAAGGGAGGGATTCTGTCCTTTCTAGCTCCACAGATGAGGTACCAACAAAGAAAATGTTTCTGCTCAGGACTTGATCATACTTTCTTTGCTGGGTCTTCCCCACTAATGTGGTTTAGATCTATCCTTTGGGAGACCATATTAAGACAGGAATAAATATGCCTGGAATTCTAGCATCTGACATTTAGAATCTCATCTTTTACTTCATTTTTGAGAAGACTTTGAAGAAAAACTTAGGGAATTTGGGCAAATATCTCTCCAGAGACTTTAGCTGCTATATATTGAATTAAATTATATATATTGATATGTGATATATGAATATTGAAACCAAACTTACTTTGAGAAAACAAAACCACTCAATATTTAATGTGCTTGTATGGGGAAATAGATACAGATTCCTAGAGTGTGAATAGCTTTGCAAAGAATTAAAACCGACTTCTCCCTTGCAACCAGTTACCTCAAGGCAGATTGCTGTCCTCTCCAGAACACCATCTCTTCACAGCACAAAGACTACCTGTCATGCACTGTGAATGGTTCATATCTTAGCATTATTACTCAGAGAGCTGAAATCAGCACCCAAATAGTTAATTTAGAAGTATAAATGTCAATATGCATTTGAATTACCACCCTGCTGTGATGACAGCTAATGTTTCAATCTCTGCAAATTCAGAGCAGACATAACTGAGATATTCTTATTTTGGGGTGGTTAAATTAATGGCAAATACAAATGCAAAACAAAACTGATGGCTTATATATATGTATATTTTCCTTCTCAAGTATATATACCTCCATAGAGACAACATACTTGGATGGTCAGTCTTTTACAATTATACCAAGGGAAGCAAAGGGTGAGCAACAACTTTTTCCAATTTGGTCAAAGCCTGTCAATATTTTAGGGAAAAGTATACAAGAGGCTAGTTCAGACAGACACTCTTGTTTGTCCCTGTCACAATCCCTTAGGCAATCAGAATATGACTGTAAATGCAACACAAAGTGTGGCAGAAGCAAGGGGTCAGAGTAAGCAAATTGTGCTTAGGACAAAATGGACCTTGTTTCTCTTTCCTGTATCTCCAAAGAATGGATGCGGCTTTCTTATTTGTATGAAGTATAGACAGAATGGGAATAAAATATTATCATGTGGATTCACTTCGCAACTCCATTTTGAAGTTATATTTAAGAAATGCTGGACTGAGAAATGGGTTTCTGGGTTTTTTTTTTTTTCTTTTTTTTTTTTTTTTAAATACGGTCATCGCTTGGCAAACAGCTATTCCTTTTCTCCTAACAGCCTAACGAAGGCTGAAGAGTACGACCTTTCCTTGTGAGATATGTTGCCCTAGTCTTAAAAGCATCTCAGACATCCAGACACTCAGCTTGTTAAGATAAGCAGTCTAAAAAACTTGAGGGAAAAAAAAACGGGGGAGGAAAAAAAAAATCTATCAAATTCATCTAACAAAGTCAGCCCAACTTCCCTCCCACCCCCACACACACACTTTAGAATTAAATTGGTCTTTCCTTGAAAAATATTTAAATGAGCCTTGATGAGTTTGAAATTAGCATCTTTAAATACAGTTTGAAATCAAAGGTGTTTATTTTTTTTAAAGCTAATGAATAGCTTTTTCCAGGCAGAGCAGTTTGAAGTTAATGCAAATATATAGCACTTTTTACACTACAGAGCATTATAAAGATCCATCAATAGTCAAATCAATGGCTCAGGAGGGGAAAAAGGGAGAGAAATCAATTCAAGTTTTTCTTGAGTTTCAAGTTTTGTAGCTAAGTAAAACTCAAAACAGTAAGATCTTTTTTTGTTGTCATTGCATCAGAGATCATTTCAAAAAATTGATTTTTGCCCCTCACGAATTACACCAGTATATAATACCACAGGTATATGATACCACAAGAATTTAGCAATTTTATAATCATGGTTAATGTATTAATATTTTATTCCTGTGCATAAATTCCAAATATCTTTGCTGAGCTAGCTGGAAGCCTCATTCACTTAGCTTCTGTGGACTTACCTCACAAAAATATTCCAATGGATGTACAGGGGGCAGTTGGAGATGAGTGGGGGAAGCTTTTCTACAACTGCCCCGTAACATTGGGAAACTTGTACAGAAAAGACAACATCTTTCATGTAATTGTGCTCTGTGCTCCTGTGAGATAAAATACACAGGATGGCTAGCCAAGATAGGGGACAGCTCAAATCTTGCTTCTGAATAATCTTGTGCTCCATATTTGCTATTTAAAGAGACACAGTAAAATACCTTACCTTAGGGAGGTGATGGAAAGAACCACACCAAAACACCTACATACCCCTATCCCAATTCTACCTCCATGCTTTTCTTTCTAACAGTAGTTTTGGAAAACACTACTGATAGTCTTTCTCCTGGATTACATGAAATTTAGACTTAGCGGACCAAATTTTTTTTTTTTTTGTGGAACCCACCTTGATATTAGCATTTCATATTTGGCTGACAAATTTGACAATACAATGAGATATATGGAATTCTTGCTCATATCCCTTTAAAACTTCCCAATAATATTTCAAGCACAGGTCTGGCTCTTTCTTTACCTCCACACAGTCAAACTTTTCATTAACTTTAGACGTATAGTCGATGCGGAAAAGCGTTGACAGGTTACCGGCGATATAATACAATAGGATCTTCAGACCCTTGTAACCAAAGGCAACTTCACTAAGAGAAAAAAAAAAAAAGAAAGTATGCTCAGAACTCTAGTTTAACAGGAAAATAAATCACAAAACTTTCATGTAATGAAGCATACTAAATCTAATAGGAAAAGGGAATCAAACGAAACGTGTACTATATAGCTATATCATGCCTTACACATTTTCTACTAGTTATTTCGCTCCTCTATTGGACAAATAGGACAATTCCCTAAACAGAAAGGCAGCACATATGCATACTCTCACAGCTCTTAAAATGAAGACCTGAAATAGCTAATACTTCATTATTACTTTATTTCTTAATATCTTGAGCTAATTAGCTTTTTACTTTTAATGTTACATTTATTAAAACATACTTTGCGTTCAGTAGTCTATTTTGGATTACATAGCTGCAAGCACAAGTAGAAAATCAGTCATAACAAGTCTGCTTTGGTGGGCAGTTCCTACCTATACAGTTACCAAAATTAACAGAAGCAAGTGACTGCAAAAAAGAAAGCTATGAAGAGCAAAGCCTCTTTTTACACTCAAGTATGATTTGGCAGAATAACCACTGTACCGTAGTGAAGTTCAAGGAACTTATACTGAAGAAAACTGAACTGTAGAAGATGGTTATTTACAGAGAAATAGAGCTTTTTTTAATTCACTGGATTTTTTTCTTTCTCTTTTTTCTCCTTTTTTTAAACTGCACCTTTCTCTTTTGGTACTATATTAGTGATTGAG
>JAVCKT010013341.1:0-12540 GCA_032273925.1 Rhynchotus rufescens
CGGCTCCTCGAGCGGCGCCCGGCTCCCCGCGCCGCGCTCGCCCGGCCCGGCCCGGCCCGCCCCGGCGCGCGGCGGGCTAATGTGTAACGGGGGAGGCGGCGGCGCCGCGCGCGTGCTGCCCCGGGAGTGCGCGTAACGCGGCCCGCGTGGTTGTGTGCGGGGCTCCCGCTTGCCCGAGTTAACTGCTCTGGGAGTGTTCATAACGCCCGGCTGGTTGTGTGTGTGTGCGTGGGGCTCTTGCATACCCGAGCTAACTGCCGCGGCCAGGCTGCACTGCGCTGGATGCGCTGCCTGCCGTGCTGCGCGCTCCCCTCGGCACCCGGGCCGCGTGGCGGTAGCGACCGCGGGCTGTGGGAGAAGCGAAGCGTGGGCCCTGGCTCGCGCCAAGCGCTGGTGCCCCCGCGGCTGCGGCTGCCGCCCCCGCGGCTGCAGCTGCGGCTGCCGCGCTGCAGCGTGGCCGGCGCGCAGGGTCCCGGCTGCGGCGACGAGGTGGCCCCGTCGCCACAGCTGGTTCTCTGCAGCTTCTCAGCACAACTCTTCCTATATTTGCCCAAGGAATGGCGCCTTCCTCGCCATCCCGGCCACTGGCTTGCCATGTTTCTTAAAAACACACAGCCATGAACTTGTGCCCTCGATGTTCATCTAAACACTGTTAAAGATCCAGCTTTACATAACTAAAGGGAAAATCTAAGTTTTAACCAACTGGCCTTGCCAAGATACACTTTTTCACTGCAGTAGGGATTTTCTTTCTTCCCAAATGGTCTGTTACTATCATTACACCATGGCAAGATCGCCGTTTCTTTGTCACATACTCTTTCAGCAAGCAACAGCATGGCTATACCAGCATGCCAGAGGATATTGGCTCTCAGCAACACGCTTTGCTGTTCCCTAAATGCACTTCTATGCTGCTGCTTCTGAAGAAAACTTGCACTGGATTTTCTTCCCCTTTTTTGAGTGACCTCTGTGGAGGAATAAAGCGGACTTTCAGAAGGGGCAGCGACATAGCTCAGTCTTTATTACCACTTTCTTTCTTTGGCTTCTCAGTCCACATGATGAGAAATCAAGTATCAGCTTCTCTGCTCATGGATCTCAGAAGGAAAAGTCTTTAAGAATTTCCTTAAAAAAAAGAAAGCAAAAACAAAATAACAAGAACTTGTCTTTCCACTGCCCATGACAGCGATCTACAACTTTGTTTTCGAGTTTATCTTGTCTCTCTTACCACCTAGATTTTCTCTAAGATGATGCTTTTGTGTTTTTCACCTCCTTCTCTTCCTTTCAGCCTAGTCCCACTGATGAGGTGTTTGGCCCGGATGTACCTGTAGTCCCTGGTGCAACAAAGCTGTTAGCAGCTCAAGTAAATGTAACATCTAACTGCTTACTTTCAGAAATACGTAGAGTAGTACCCGCTTGGAGTGAATGGTCAGAAGACCTCTTTTAGGCTGTGTAGAAGGACCTTAGAGAAACAGAGAAGGCCACTGGTCTTGGGTCTGCTGGGTTGAAGGGCGGCTGTTGTTTGAGGACTGCAGCTCGGAGCTGTGTGTATTTATCTCCTGTTTTCTGAGGAAAGGGTGCAATAGGAAGCATGTTTTCCCGAGTGCGAGCTGCCCATCAAGCACAGGTTTTACCATTCAGGATCCAAACCAGCCCCTACTTTGGGTATTTGGCAAACATAGACAGGAGAATGAGTGACCTAAGATGTCCTTTCCCACAACTAGTGTCTGTTTTCCTAAGTTCCTCCTGTCCTGCATTCCAGCTCCTTCTCTCTGACCCCTCTGAGGTAACCTGCTTGGGTGTCCTGCCTCCAGCTGGCTCGAATAACCTATTTATAACTCTGCATTTCCATATACTCCTCTAGGTTATTAGTCACCATTGGAGTAACTGAGTATTCTGAGTTTTCAGTCTATTTATCCTCAGAAAATATCCATTAGTCAGCTATATTGTTCCCCTTTTACAACTGAGAAATTAGTTAACCCAGGTCCAAGTTAACACAGGCGATCTGGTCCACAAACGAACAATTTCCCAGCTGAAAGGTTCTTGCATGGCACAGCAGCCTAAACGACAACCTCTGGATGTCACCACACCGGAGGTGGCCGGACCAGCACTGTGTGGCTGAGGCAGGAGCCAGGCGGCCTCTTGGTGAGCCAGCAAATTTATCCTCCTTGACCTGTTGTGAGGAGAGGCACAAGTGGTCAAAGACAGGTGGAAGATGCCCTTTATCCAAACCCTTAATGTCACTGAGTTACAGCCTGAATTGCTCTTTTGAGATGAGAACTGGTGGTGAATTAGGATGAGCTCAACTTCAAAAGTTTGGTTAACTGATTAAGAAATTGGCTTCCTTTCAGAGCTGTTCTTTCCTAATGCAATTTTAAAAAGTTTGTGTCAATAAATGGTTCTTAATGGCTTGGAGCTTCTTGTACTGAACTGACATGGTGAAGACAACAACAATAACAGGTGCAGCATTGTTTTAAATGTATTTACAAAGGAAAAAACAGGATGGATATTAGATTTTCATCTCCTGATAACATGCATTTGTAATTGAAGCAACATGATTTTAAAAGCTTTGAGCAGCACAGCAGCGTATCTCCGGAGTGCTGTGAAGTACAAGACACAGCACAGCGCCTTGAGAGAACTTGTGCCAGAAGAGCTAAGGCACTGCATTAATAAAACATGAATTCAGTATTAGATGTGGATAAATAGTCTGTAAAGTAAAGCCATTAGAGCTAGCAAGGAGCTGCACTCAGATGCACAGGAGGCAGACAGCTAGCAACTGGCTCAACTAACAACGTAGCTGCTCCAGACCAGAATTGCAGCCAAATTAGAATTTATTCCAAGCACTATTAAAGAACGAGGGGCTGGAAAAAGAGTTCAGGTTTAGAACTACATTTTCCCTACCATTTAGAACAGGCCTGTGAGCTAAAATTGTGCTTGAAGCTTCTACCAAAATTCCTTTGGTATTTAAACAGAGGTAAAATTGGAGACTTTTTAGTGGGCCTTGGAAAATTACATGTTTTAATTTGTGACACTGTAACATGTAAAAAAAGGCATTTGCAAATCTTTTCTTACCAGCGGAGCCAGTAGCACATGCCTCCAAAACGGTTCTTTTGGGCAAAATCTTAAATGTAGATGTCAGTTAATCAACCATATGTAGCTGTGCATCTTTCTAGACTATATATATACATATATTCTAAAAACATATGTATTACTGCATGTAAATATTTTAGAGATTAATATTTCTGTCGTAACTCCTTTCTTTTCCTGGAAAGGATTTTTGTTTTTTAATACAGCTTTTGAAAATACAACTATTTCTTGCAAAATGAAACTTTATTCTAAAATGTATCCAAAATTGCAAGACACAAGCACCATTAAACAGATAAATAGACATATATTTATGTACAGAGAGCATCAAAACACAAAACAATTGTTAATATAATTCTTATACCATTTTAATGAGTATCCATCAATAAAACTTTACAATTTAAAGAAGACTTTTCAGTTGCAAAACAGTTGTAAAATCATATGTATAAATTATGTTTACTACAATTCCAATAACAGAGGCAAAGTAAAATACAAAAATAATCAATACTGCAAATTCAAATACAAAACCCAAAGAAATGCTGCACAGGTACGTATGTACACTGGATGAATTCATGCAGCTAGGCAGTGCAACAAATTAACTGCGTAGTTTAACTTATCACAAAATGGAACAACCAGGTCGGCAAACAGAGGAAAATATACCTTTGTAATAAATCATAGTGCATTTTGAAGTTAGACTTTATAAAATGATTGTTGAGTGATAGACTTCTAAAATTCCCCGTATGATCTGAGATTCCCCCACTCCTCTCCCGCGAAACAAAACAGAAATGAGGAAAGCTAAAAACCCCGCTGTAGCACAGAGTCGGATGCACTGGTACCATCTTGCCTTGTGATTCTCCGTATCAGACTTGTTTGCCAGTGTCCATGTCCACAGGGACATATGTCACTCCTTGCTGTTAACAGCAAATCACGCTCTGGTGCTCGCTGCGTACACTGCATAAACACAGCTGAGCCTTGAGAGAAGAACAACTCTTAAACCCCTACGAATTCGAGTAAAATGCTGGATAGGGAGACCTCTTTATTCCTGAAGCTCCTATCCCTAATTGCTTTGATTACATAAACACAGAATAACGTAAAAGGCTTTTATGGCTTGGATGAAGTTTCTGCTAATTCGCCGGGCAAGCGCAAGGCCCATGTTTCTCCGCAGAGCTTGCCTTTCACAGTGTAGAAGGCTACAGACTATTTTGGTTGGTGAAAGGAAGCCAAGCCTCAGGTAACTGTATAGAAAAATACTTCAGTGGTGAAAATGTTTTAGAAACAGTGAAACAAAATTTAAAAACAATCTCTTGGAAACTGTGGATTCTTGTGGAGCTGTGATACTAAAACATGGCTGTTCACCTTTCAGGTTTGCATTGGTTGCTGTATCAGAATCCAGCATGGAGATACATGGACCGAGAGTCATACCTCACTAAACAGCACTGGTGAGGTGGCAACGTCAGATGAGATACAATTACAATTACAGCCTCACACTGTTATCTTAGAATCTGAACTGATAAGCACGCTCAGTGTTTTCACTAGGAAGTCACTGCTAAAATGCTACATTTCTTTGCTGAAAAGACATTAATTTACAGAAGCCTGTAAACTACTGCAGAGTTGCCCCCTGTACCCTTTGCGCTTCCAAAACTCCCTTTAAAGCCTCCAGTAACCTTCAAGTTAATGGGAGTTTTGAGCAAACAAGGGATGCAGACGAACACCTATATTGGATAAACAATGTAGCAGTTTATACAGCAGCATTTACCAATTTTCCACATGCAATCATAGGTAGAGAGAGAGAGAAAAGCTAAAAGATGGCATGCACTGCAGTGATATGTCCTTGTGCTTATGCCTGGTGGAGAGCACTATGGCATTTTCAGCTGGGAAAATATATATGTCAGCCCCAGCAGACTCCAATATCCTCTATTAATGAAGCCATCAGTTACTAGGTGGCAAAGAGCATCCCAAAAGAGGGAAGAAGTTTGTCTGCTTGTAGCTTATAGATACTGAAGCCGAAGAGAATTACAAAGGCACAATACAAGCCTATAGTTATTGTAAATTATATATATTCATATATTTTTTGCTCAAACGACGTCCAGATATTGAATGATAAAAACTGAAAATATGTTAATTGAAAATTAAGGTCTAAAAATAAATGGTGGCTGGAGAAGAGGATGGATTAATTGCTACATTTCTGCAGTTCCTGGGTGGTAAGCACGTCCACCTCTCCTCTGGTGGCTGATAAAGCCCATGAAGATATTCAGGAATATGGTGATCTACCAAGAAAACTGGAAGAATACCAGCCAAGAGACAGAATGGTTTTGGGTATCTGCAAAGTAGTCAGCAAGTGGCTACCAGAGTTATCTTGCCCGTTGCAACAGCTTTGCCTTTGGCCCAGAGTCCACCAAGACCCAGAAACAGTAACAGAAAATTCATACCCATATTCATGCAAGGACGTTGCAAAGGTAATTCTTGAACATAATATTTTGGTGAAATTTAGCTCTTAAAATATCGAGCAGAGCAGGGATTGTACTAGCATATCATAAAAAGCTTTTCGCACTTTTTTTTTTTCTATTCATAACTATACAAGATGCATATCATTTTCATCACCAAATGACTCACGACTCGGAAAATAAAGCAAACGTAGCAATGCTGCTGCTGTTAGACTCGCAAAACAAAATGACACCTAACTCGTGTGCGGTGAAGTAACCCGGCAGCTGTGGAGGCAGCCCGTCTCAAGCCCAGCTGAGGGAGTGCAGCCACTTCAAATTACAACATTCGTATTTTTTAACCTCAGGTGTTTCTCGGCTTGCAGCAAGAAGCGGCACGATCGTTGTTAGGGTTTGGTAGCAGCGGTTAAGGAAGCAGGAGAGCAAGTTGAACGAGAACGAGGTGTGTGGATGGTGCGGGCCGGCAGGTTTGCTCTGCCAGACACCAACGCTGTCTGCGAGGAGCAGAAGCCCCTCTGAAACCGGCTACGTCCCCGTCACCAAACCAGGGCGAGAAATAACACACAGGAAGCTCACAAAAAACATAAACTGCTGTTTCTCACAATCCTAAATTATGAGCTGCTAGATTTCTTCTTTACAGCTCCTAGGAAAGGAATGTTTAGCCATCCCTAGAAAATACATATATTAATACCTTAGTTACGAGCTCATGGCTGAATTTAAGAGCAGCATATGCTATTGCTGGTGTTGATTCATCTACGCAGGGGTTCTTCATATGCTGCTCTAAATGAATGGATCTCTTTGTGCTGCCAAGGATCAAGAGAACCCATTTAACAAATAAAGGCTAGGATTTCTGGGCAGGGGTAAACCTCCCCGAAACGTTCAGACAAGGCAGTTCAAGTTACAACTGTTTATAAAAAAAAAATAATAGTACAGAATAGCAACCTATGGGGCAGAAATCTCATGTTTTAGATTGAGAGATTCAGAAAATTATCTGAAAGTCACACAAACACAAACTGTTATAGGCTGTGCCCATGCTCATATGGGGCTCCAATAAACAGACTTTTGTGTACAGGGAAGTGAGGCTAAACATAAACACTTCAATTCATCCTACCTAATTTTAGACCTCTAAAACGGTGCAGGATTCATTAACTGAGAGAGCAATTGATGCCATAATAAGACCTTCTGGAGGCATCTCTTTTTCTGTCCCCAGTGACTTGTTGAGGAAGTCTAGCCTGCTAATATTAAGGCTGCTAACGTTAGGGAAGGATGAATCAGACCACAGGGTGAAATACAAACAAACATGGCCCAGTGGTATGATAATATCATTACAAAATATAGTCTGTGATAGTATTAATGTCTGAGGCCCCAGTGCGGACACGCTTTGTAGTAAATGACCTGTGTGATCCGTGTCTTTGCAACTCTCCAGTCTTGCCAGGAACTTTTCCAAAATGAAACAATGAAACTTGATTTTATGACCTCTGCGTGACTTTCCCATGTTTGCTCCTTGGACAAGGAGGCTGCTTTGAGCAAAGAGTCCTGAGAGTTGTGCTACGCAGGCCTTTGTGGCACTTGGTGTGCAGGGGGATTTTCTCAAGGTACATCAGAACATCTTTTGGTGCAAGAAAACTACTACCACCAAACCTCTCAGCGCTTCAGCTGCTGTGGGAAGCAGCTGAATTATTTCAGAAAAGACTTTTTAGGAACAGGAAGCCTTCAGCGGAAGGTCTGTTTTGTGATGCAGTCGGAGGACAAGTTGCACTCATGGAACAACACCTCTCCAAGGTTGCAGCTGAGAGGGTGAACAGGCCCCGGAGCAAGACTCTCAGGCATTTGGAAAGTGATGGTTGTCAGGCAGCTTGTTGGCTGCCTCATCAACACAGACTGCTGCCCTTCTGAAGTGATTTACAGGGGTGTTGTTAGAAGTTACAAACAAGCTCTGGAGAAGTTTGCAGTTGGAATGAGTATTCATCCTAGCACAAGACACACATGGCTGCATACGGATGAGCGCGGGGGATGTCTCTCTTGCCGTGCTTTTGAACTCTCGGGGTATGACATGGATTGGCTCCTTGCAGGAGCTGTCAATAACAAAGATCAGGCACCCTCCAAGGAGAGGGACAGCTGCTCCGAAATGCACCAAGTCTACAAGACTCCCTCTTTATCAATATTAATGCTTAGGGTCAGAGGCAGTATCAAGATTTTTCTCTATTTTCTACATTAATATTTATATTGACAGTTTGAATTCCTGCCGATCTGGAATATTATTGAGGTTTTCATTAATTACAGATTACAGTTTGAACACTAGTTCCAGGTAGGATGTTGAAAGTTATTCTTTGTCTAAAACATATCTACCTAATTATTCCCATGTGAGCTGCAAATACTTCTCTTTATTTGGGATTATGCTCTATTGCTCTTTGTAAAGGGCTTAAGTAATCTCTAGGAAGCGTTTTTTTTTTTTTTTTTGACTTCAGCAATACAAGGAATTTATCTACAATCTGGCTTGGAGGTGTGAGGAATATTTATTGCAAATACCCAGAGTTTTATGTGAAAGGGTGAAGGTGCAAAGTCACTAACAAAGACTGCCTTTATTCAAAGGGCTAACCTCGTCATTGAGACTATCAACAAAAACGAGTAAAACACAATTTAAAAAGACCTACATAAGAATCCCTTTCAACTTTCTCAGGTTGTGTTGCCAGCTTTTTTTAACTCTTTTCCAGTCATAAAATCAGTCTAGACAGGGTCTGAGTTTCTGATGTCAGCAACAAGCAGAGAACCCATATGTATTTTCAGGTCTTTGTAGTATATCATAAAATAACAATATAAATGGTGGAGTTCTGAGGGTTTTTGCTTGTTTGTTTTGTTTTCCCTCTTTCTCAGTAAACAATGAACTTTTCGTAAAGACACCGCCACACATCAAACGGGTGGGAGCTGGGGACAAGGGCACAGTATAAAGAAAGTGCTTCCTTGCCTCCCCTCCCTACCCTGCGGCTGGGTTTCTGTCCTGGCCCCAACACAGAAGTGCAAAAACGCAAAGAGGCGCCAGAGGCAAGGCCTAGCAGAGTGAGGCCTACGTAGCGCACCGAGGCCTGTAGGCTGGGAACCTCTCCGGGCAGGCCTGCTGCGGCCCTGCAGCTGCTTTGAGCGGGGCTGGCTTGAGCGGGGCTGCTTTGAGCAGGGCTGCCTTGAGCAGGGCTGCCTTGAGCGGGGCTGCCTCGAGCGGGGCTGCCTCGAGCGGGGCTGCCTCGAGTGCCACCAAATGTGCTGAACTGCAGCTGCCGCCTGTCCCGACATCCAACCCCAAGCTCTCCAAAAGGGCCTCGCCTGCGTCAAACTCTCTTTCGTTACAGCTGATTTAATATTCCTGTAAATGGCTTATATATTGGCTGTTGGAAAGAAATTTCTGAAACCACTAAGCGTGCTTAGCAAGGCTTTAACTATATGTGAACAGCAAGTTTTGATGACAGAACAAGTATTATTGTAGTATATAATACACATGGCTGTACAGTCAAAAGCCACCCTTTGCTTCAAAACAAGAATTTACAGTATTAAGCAATGGTGACAAGGTTTCTTACACAAAACCTACAGGAATTTACAGAATATGCATGGATCACTGAAATTATAATGCCAGCAGTAAAGAAAAAAATACATCTCTACATAGATTATCTTGTGCAATGTGAACAAAGTTGACAATAGTTACCAATGCTTTAAGTAATTCAGATAAATACAATAACCCACCAACTATCAAGTCTTCCTCCTCTCCCCACCAGAAATGAGTGTTTGCCAGATGCATGTATAGCAGACCATAAAAAGGCTTTTGTTGTTGTTGTTGTTGTTGTTTTGGGCAAACATGCACAAAACAGACGCACCACAATATTTTTGCACGGGGATACTTGCCACAAAAAAGTCTTCCAATTTGGTCATTAAACATATGTAGCATTTTGATTTACATTTCTCTAATAGCCACCACAAGGCTGAGAAAGCTTCTTCTAAGGATTCATTTTTATTTTTGTCCTGAAAGAAAAATGTTAGTTCGTTCCCAAATAACAGGAGTGCTCCAGCTTATGCTTTGCTCATGCCACTGTTCAAGGCTGTATTTCAGGCCTTCTTTAGAAAGCTATATTACTCTTCCTTTAACCATCAATGTAAACACAATTCAAATGAAAACTGGGGATTAATTAGAAAATTAGAACGGAGCTAGGAACTTTTGAAGGTCATGTCTGTAAATGGCATTGTAAAGAACCACTTTCCGTTTTTGCTAAACTATTCTATGTGCTGCATGGTCTTATTGGAGATGAACTTTGACACCAGCTGGACTATAACACACGGTAAAGCCTATGGATATTACAGCCCCTTGTCTATAACCTCTCTAGAGTAAGAAACCTCAGCCTCCTGCAGTCTCTTTGCTGGGGCTAAGACTGCAGGCTGCACCTCCACGTTAACAAAGAGAGGAGCTACTGAATCGTAGCCATCAGTTTTGTTGATGGTTGCTGCTAACAAACTTATCATTGATTACATGCTTTTCAAAATCTCGTAGCAAATTATATCTTTAGGAAATTTCTGCTTCAGCTAAGTAGACTTTATTTGGATTTTATTTTCCTCCATTCTGCATGGCAAATATCAGCTTTTGTTTCAAGTGATTTTATGTGATTTACAAATCATCTCATCCAGTGCACAAGCCTCTGAGATGCTAACTTTCCTCATCTCTAACATTGAGGACTCTCAGGATCTTGCACAGCCACTCCTTGTTTGTTATTATGCACAATGCCTCTAATGAAATAAACTCCCTGCAAGTAAGACTCTATTTATGGATGGGAACAACTTTTCGTATGTTTACTAGGAAAACTGTTCTTATTTTTGTGCAAACATCTGGCCTAGTACAAGCAATGGGAAAATCCAAATGACAGAGAAGAAAACACCAAGATTAAGCAACAGAAATAAAGCCTACAAATACCCTGTTTATCCAGCTGATAATATGGTTCCTCACTGATCAGAGTAGCATTCTGTAGTAAAAATTGTTTATATCCAGAATGATTATTGACGATTTCAGCTGATAGGGGCAACCATGGTTTCGGTCATGGTTATGGATAAAAAACTTTCCTTTTCTGAAAAACCATAAATCTCTCTGTAACAGACCAAAGTTTTAACCTGCATGGTTTCTTTTCTAATGCATGAGGGGACTGAATAGGCAGTCTTTCAAAAACCCCATATTTTCAGCCAATTCATTATGAAAACTAATGCTATGCTGCCAGAATTTTTGTCAGGAAAATTAAGTCTTGTGTTCTGTTACTATAAAATCTTAGGGAGTTCTCAGACCTAACTATAAGAAAGCAGACTGTAAAACTTCTTAGGAGAACAGTGATTTACTGCAAGAATATCCTGTCATGGAAGAGGTGGGTGCACTTTGCAGGTGTGTTATCCACTACTTCAATACCAGACTGTGGACAAGCCTGCTGGACCACTCAGTTTTGCCTCTGTGAGACACAGACAGACTCTTACACAGCTAAGGGCCACACTGAATCACCTGCTAGATACGGTGAAAACA
The DNA here is from genome assembly GCA_032273925.1 of Rhynchotus rufescens. Lineage (NCBI taxonomy): Eukaryota > Metazoa > Chordata > Aves > Tinamiformes > Tinamidae > Rhynchotus > Rhynchotus rufescens. The sequence goes on from JAVCKT010013341.1 coordinate 11,056, forward strand.
CAGAGCACACAAATTAAATTAGACTATTGGTGAAATGAGCTCTTACAAAGTATATGTATCAGATGTTAGGAAATCCACTTTTTTTGGATATGGAAGGGGTTTTCAACCACAAGTCCAGTTTTTCAATTCACAGCAAGGATGTTTTGATCTGATGCCCCCAAAAGTATGTCCTTCAGCAAATATTTATGATGCTGAATTCAAATGACAAAAAGGTAATTGTTTTCTCAATTTCTTTTGCACATGGAACTTAAATAGTGGCTAGAAACTGACCATTTCAAATTATAAATGAAAATTGTATTTTTATTAAATGTGAAAACATGTACCCAAGAAAACCTTTATACATTTTTATGGCAAGTTTTCCCATTACATGAGAGGCTTCCTTACATATTTTAAGCTTAAATGAAGAACAGGCCCAAACAGAAGTTTGGACTAAGATTGCAATGCCATTAGCTATGTTGAGGGAAAGTGTGACTGCACAATTTAAAACAAGATGAAGGACAAGTTCACAAAAATAGTTCATGTCATAGTGAACAATGCTCTAACAAAATAAGAAACAGAAGAAAGCCAAATCTGTTCCATATATCAATACATAAACATACTCCTGCACTGGTAAAATCTTAAAAAAAAAGAAAAAGAAAAAAGGTAAAAATAAAATGTCTATTTAGGGAAGACTTAATTTGAGCTTCTAGACTGTCTGCACTCAAACACTGTTTAAGTATATCAGCGGTCCAACTGTTCTGAAAGAACTACTTGTGTTCTTAAAGTATGCTTAAAATTAAACACATATACGTTTTATTTCAAACAAATGTGAATGTGTTGCACTGTGCGGAGTAGATTTGATCCATTTCTGTCTGCTAAATTTGTTGTCATAATTTGTTTCCAAGATGACAGCACTGGCAGATAATTTGCACGCATGCATTCAAAGCAACACTTTAGATTGGTTTAGGACTTTTTCCCTCAGTTTTTCAAGCTGAAGCATCATTTTTAATTTTTTTTTTTAAATTTCAACACACCTTTTATGTTTTAGTGTGTACGTTTGCCAATAAAGCCACACTTCAAATAAACTATTTTGTCCAGGTGAGGTTGAAATCTTGCAAACAAGGGCTTTATGCTAGTGGTTTCAGGAGGTATCAAAGGTATCAAAGGTATCAGGAGGACAACTGGTATGAACAACAGCTTATAGGACTGAGCCAATAATGCCTGGAAAGCAGAGGAAGCTGCACACTTAAATTTTACATTTATCTCATTTGTATTTGACTGCATTTATTTTTTATAGCTGTTTCATACCATTAAATCCTGAATTAGATTCTCGGTGTGATCAGTTTGTTTGAAGAGAAATGAGCTGTCACTGTAGTAAGAGATTTTTGGGTTTTATTTGAAGGGTGGGCTTCATCAAAATCCCCATCCATGGGGTCCATCCAAACCCAAGCCTGCTTGGAGCGGGAGCCCTGCACCATCTCTTACAGTGAATTAAAGAAAAATAAT
>JAVCKT010013346.1:0-19956 GCA_032273925.1 Rhynchotus rufescens
GCTCCAGCCGCGCTCCTGCGCGTGTTTTGTGGACCGGGACTGTCCGCCCGGTAACGCACCCCTTCGTGCTTGTTTAATTCAAGCTTATCGTATATGCAGCAGCGCTCAGGTGATGCGCGCACCGAATTCACCTAGAATCCCGAATATTTTAATCCTGGGGATTCCTGTGTAAATGCTTGGAATGTTTGCAGGAGTCCAAACTTACCATAGCAGAGGCTGACTCTTTGCCCATAAAATGTTAAATCAACCATGACCAGACTCATTTTCCCATGTCAGCTAAGGAGACTCTGTAAATCAACACATTAAGGCTTTGCTGGGTAGGAGCTGCTTGTGCTTCGTGTAAAACGGCCCTGACAGCTGCTCTCCCTGTGCCTCGAGTGTCAGCCCCTGCTTGAACACGGGGTTGTCATGTGGCAGTGAGACGTCGCCCAGGTAGAGCCCCAAATTCCCGGGGATCGCGCCTGTGGCAGCCCCCGGGGAAGAGCCGCGGCTGTTTCCTTGCAGGGTGACGGGGTTTCGGAGCCGCACGGTGTTTGGTGGCACCTGTCCCCGCAGCTGGGGCCACTTAGGTGAGCCCATCCCTCCTGCCAGGCCCGGCCACTAGCAGGGGGGCAGAGGTGCTTTGCAGGTGGATAAGGTTCCTTAGCAGCTCAAGGCAGAGGCTGTTTGGAAGCTGTTGCAGACAGTTCCTGCCAAGGTCAGGCAGGGCTGTGTGACGGCTCTACCTGCAAGGAGGAGCATGTGCTGGACACATGTGGGTAGGAGAGAACAGCCATGGCCATAGGTGTGCAGGGGTGCTGTGAAACAGCCAGGAGCAGTCGTGGCAAACAGCCTGGCACTAAAAAAGCTGTAAAACTGTCCATGTTCCACCTTATGATCAAGAAACAGGGGAAAAAAATGCATATTGAATCAGATTAGATTCAGATATCAAGGTAGAGCTTTGTGCTGTGTTTTATGAGAGGGGCTTCAGCCTAGGGAGATCATTATCCTGTGCTCCTTGCAGGACTGCCTCCTGCTCTGGGAAGTGACCCGGCTGTGACCCAGGTGCTGAGCACTTGTGTGTAAGTTTAATTCTCAGCATTACATCATTTCAGCTGGAGTATCACCTTTGTGCTCCCTGTTGTGCTAGGTGGGCTACCTGGAGGTAGAGAAAAGCGAGAGGAGCGAGAAAATGTGCCAAGTGTTAGCAAAAGAAAGTTTAGCTTCAGAATGTGCTCATAGCCACGTCTGCCCTGTGCTCCTGTGGGACGCAGTGAACGAGTTACTTGAGATCCAAGAGCAAAAAGAAAGTTCTTCAAAATCAGAGAATCCTGCAAGGCCTCCGAAGGAAGAGGGGTGCTCATGAGATGACGGGGCGAGTTCCTGCAGGAAGAAGTCCGAAGGCGACAAGTGTCTGCTGCAGCACTGCACGGGCAGCACGTTCAATAGCTGAAAAGAGGGTGAGTTCAGTGCGTTTGCCTGTATGGCTTGTGGGCATTTGCTGTTTGCTCTGCTGAGGTGGAGTTGGGAATATGAGTAATAGGGAAATAGGCAAAAACTGAGCAAGTAAATTCAGAGTGTAAAAGTTCCTCTGAGAATTCTCTGTCTCAAAGAAGATAGATTTTTGAAGGGAACAAAACCAAAACCCAAGAAAGAAGCAAGGCTGCTTCTTTCCCCCAGAGTTAAAGATTTTGAAGCAGACTAAGAGCAGGAAAGGCCTCAGCATGAATCCTACATCTAATTGTAATTTTTATTTTTCTATAATTGAGCAGAGAGCTACCCTTCATGTCATTTCATTCTCATAAGAAACAGATTTTATTCCTCTGCTTCTTTCTGTATTTATCGTGTATTTGTATGCTCAATGGATGGCCAAGTAGGCTGAACCATGTCAGCTGTTTACCTTAGATTTATACAATATGGTGTTTTTATCTGTGACCTTGAAATCCTGAATAATCTCCATGCTAGTAAGACAGAGGTACAGATGGTATTATTATTATTATATGGCTCTGCTAGGCTTGTTTGAATGTTATTAATATACAATGGTAAAATCAATTAGCAAAACACCACTTTTGAAACGTAATTTATTAACTCTGTATAAGAGTATTCCTTGGTTGAATGGCTCCTGGACAGAGATAATATAATAGTGTTGTGGCTACTTGGGGTAGGACTTGCTGCTTTTCTCCTTTGAGAGAGCAGAATTTTCTCATTTACTTCTATGCAAACAGAATTGGACTGGGGCAAGCAGGTGTTTTGGGTCAGTAATTATCCATTGGTTTGTCCCCACATTTTTGTCACCATCTCAATCAGAAAAACAAATTTCAGTAGGATGCCTTCATATTTATTATAGGTTTTTAGTATCTGAGTATGTTAATAAGAAAGAAGAATGGTTGGGCCCAAATTATACCACCTGAGGAAAACAGTAAACCTTACAGCCCATTTAAAATTCCTTGTGGATGCTTCAGTTTCCCCGTGCCTATTGATAACCTTTCACAGCAGCTATTATTAATAGTAAATTATACTAATAGGCCAGAAGATGCTGCTAGTTTTTTCCTTATTTATCATGAAAACTACATATAAAAAGTAAGCTGTTTTCAAAAGAGTTTATTTCTCTCTATGATGTCCATATAAATAACCATAGATCATTAACAGGCTTTTTACAGTAGAGGTGAAGGCTGTTCTTGACCACAACCAGCTACTTTTTTTGTTTTTTAATATTGCTCTTAAAATCATTTGTGCAGCAAGGACAATGAGAAGAAGTTGCCATGGGGGTCAGTCTTGACTATGGAAACAAGTTGACTTGATTTTTGGACCCGCATTTGTAATTTCTGTGATGTGAAGGGGTTGAAATTCCCTGTTACTTGCAGAAGGGCAAGATGAGCTCGGGCTGGTTCTGGGTGAGCAAGCTGCTACAACCGAGAGGAGCAGAGCTGGAAGGAAATACGGTCCTTTCCAGTGGCCGTATTACAGTTCCATTTTTATATTTATTCTGGAGTAATGAAAGCAATAACATTTTTTACTGTGAACAGTGAATAATCATGGGATGCCAAGAACCCAGCCCAGAGCGGGGTGTATTTGCGTTTATATAACAGACGCTGGAAAAAAATAGTGTGTTCTCTCTTGGAGTAGTGTTGGGCTAGACATGGTTGGTGTGTCTTAAGCAGCTTGGCTGTATGTTTCTGGATAGCTCAAATGCTTATCAGCAGTGCCCTTATATCTTGCCTGAAGGCCCAGATGTGCTTCCTTGTGGACTTTTATGAGGTGTTTCAAGAACAGAAAATGTTCTGCTGTGTCCGCAAATTCATCCTGTTGCTTGTCTCCTCAGCGTGGGCTCTGGACTCTTGGTGTGGATCTGCTGCACAGATCCAGGGGCCTTTCTCACTTTCTCGGGCACTGTAAGGCTGGGTGCATTTCACCCTTGTAGCATCAAGAGCCGAACTGGACTCCTGAAGTAAAAATAAAATAAAATTTAAAATATATATAAAGACATCAAATGGATGACTTAGTGAAGTGTTGAAAGTCCTTCTCTGTATTGCCAGCATGATTAGAGAACAGTGCGCTCGTATCGTCTCTTTTGATTCTGTAATAATACTGTAGATATTGTCTTTCGGGTATGTTTTTCATGTCTTAAAAATTAACAAAGAGATTCTAGAAGCTTCTTTCACTTTGGGAAACTGGTGAACATTTCTTCTTTAATTCTAGATTTAACAGATACTGAACATTTGGGTAAGGAAAACAGTCTCCTTTCCAACTGAGAACTTTGCGCTTTTGCAAGATGTTGGAGTTCAGCAGAAATACTTGCTGAATAGTTTGCAGCAGAGGAAGTTCCTACAGAGAGGATACTAATCTCTCCTGTATTGAATACTCCCTGGCAGCTGTCCCTAGAAAAGCCACTCATTCTGAAATATATTGAGGCCTTGAGTCTTGTGAAATGTAGTGCTACCTCTGTGTATAATTCTGTATGCTGAACCAGTGTGGACGCTAATAAGTCAGGAGAATAAAAAGGATGTGTTATAGATCTCACCTTGTGACATGAAAGGCCCATATGCTCATGTACTGGATCTTCTACTTTGGATTTAAGACTACAATTAAATTTAAAAATAAAAAAGGGAAGGGAGATAACTTAAAAATCATACTGGATTCCCAAGTTAAATGGAGATTAGTGAGGGTAACTGGTGTTTGAGACAGGGATCATAAAGCAGCAAAATGCTGAATCTTTAATGTGAATCCTGAAATACTGACTTAGCCTAGAAAAGTTATCGCTCCACATACAGACTTGCTGTAGACCTTGTAGAATAGTGTCTTAACTTGCTTAAACTGGTCACTTCTTGCTTGAACATTTTAAATACATTACATTCATTAGAAATATAAGAATAGTCACGGTATCAATGGCAATCATGAGAACTACGTCAGTAAGAATTAAAACTTTCTTTCTTGTATAGCATAGAGGGAAGGATAACTTGATCTATATGATTATCTTTCAGGGATGAATGGTTATTGAAAGGATTTAGTTTGAATTCAGCAAATTTGATCCCACTTATATCTATGCCCACGTATAAAATTTCTGTTTGAATGTCTAAAGTTTTCAGGTGGCTATTTCTGTGTAGGATGAGGAACACATTTTACTGCAGGGTGCTGTGCTGATTGTGGCGCCTGTTGTCACAATATAGAGCACTAGGATTACCGAATAGCTAATCTCCACAAAACTGGCCCTGGAGTTTCTCTCTATGAAAACACTGGGACTCGTTCTTGCTTGCAGATAAGTGTCATGTTGACTGCTCCCTTTCAGTGGCAGGTTGCTCTCATTTGCAGGTGACAGTGGCAGGGAGGTGACATTGTTAATGCAAAAGAAATGTCTAAGGGACATGTCTAAGGGCTTTTCTAAGGGATACTTGAGACTGATATTGATATAAAGGCTAGGACTGAGTGTTGTGGTGTAGGAATAAAATTCCTGGTTCTGCCACTCTTGGCCAAACGAAGATTCAGGAATCAATATGTCACTTTTCTGTTTCCTTAAGTGTTATTTAATTGGGACTCTTTTTCCTGTATACTACTTTTGTCAGTTAAGACACTAATCATCACTTGGTCTGTGGAAGTGTCTAGCAGTGTGCCCTGGATGCACTCTGTAGAACTGACCAATATAGACAATAATGCTCGTTTCTAATTCTATGCCTGATTTGGTCTTTTGTAGTTATATCACGCTGATATATGAGTTATGCTATATGTATCATTACCTCTATGCTGAGGACAATAGAAAACAACAGGTAAAGAGACGAAATGTCGGTGTATCCACATTATTTTGTTCGACTTAGTATTGTCAGTAAAATTATATTTTCTTAGCCCTGCAATTTGGTCCTACCTGCATAGTAAGTGCAGTTTTTCTGCTGTTTCCTTATGATTGGGCTACTTGAAAAGTGTTTGATGTTTACTGGTTACCGTGTTGAATAATTTATTGGATGATTATGAGACTAGATGTAAAAAAGTCAATGTTGATTTATCTTTCCCTTTGCATAACGTGGTAAATGTTTACCGTATTTATTATGGCAGGAAATACTCGGAATGATGGTTCTGAACTGAAATGCTGACTTGGTGGGAAACAGTCTTTTAAATTTATATTATATTAAATGATTTGCTAATTTTCATCCAGTTTTGAATGATTTGAGTTATTTGGGAAAAGTGATACCAACAGCTGGGAAATTGTATAGTGAATAATTTATTTGAAAATAGTACCCAAAAAAAAGTCAAATAAATAATTCAGCAAACGTTTCTCGATTGGCACTGCTGATGTTGTGCTGCAAAGAGGTAGATACGTTTTTTTGAGGACTTTATTACCTGATTAGCAGACTCATTTTTTTGTGATTTTTCTTGTTAGTTGGTTCTTTTCGTACACCGATTCCTGAAGAAAAATGACTTTTCAGCCTATCCATCACTGAATTTTTAATAGTAAGATGACAATGAATAAAATTAAATTTTAATGTACTGCTGTATTTATCACCTTATCTTGATATATCAGTGGTGAACAATGACCATCTCTGTAATGCAGTTGACTAGATTGTATAGCTACAGTTTTTTGTCAGACTCCCCTTTCTGACCTTGGGAAAGTCTTTAAGCTCATGCCTCAGTTTCCTTCTAAAATAAAAGTATTTATTCCTTCTTACTATTCACTGAGACTAGGATCAGGGACTGAGGTGTAAAGTGAGTTTCTGCTAGTTTTCCTGGCAACATTCGGTGGTAGTTTTGTTTGTTTCTGTATTAATATTCCAACCTTTTTTTAAAAAATCAAGCATTTGTTTTTCCATTGCATTGTACTTATTTTCACTGGTGGAAATCTGGTTAGCCTTGCTGGTTCACTTCTTACCTACCAAACGAATCTGGGGGAACCAGCGTTGGCCAAATTGAGCTCATGCCCTGCAACCAAGCCAGCTCCTCAGCTGGGATAATGTAACATCACACCCTTAACTGGTGATGCTTAATGTCAACAGTTGCAATATGTAAAAAAATTAAAAAAAATGCAATTTTTTATGTTAAATTCAAGTTGTAATAATAAGATATTTTACTGAAATTCTTCAATCTTTATTATGTATAGCTTCAAGAAAAGCTTAAAAACATTCATCGCACGCTGCTGGTGCAGAAAATGGAAAGGAAAAGAAAATCAGAATAACTGAAATTAAGAAAAAGGTCTTTTTACCTATATAGTTGTTTTGAGGGCCCTTGGCTTATGATTTTTTTGCATGTGAGATTGGCAGAAGAAACCCAGGCACCACAAACCCCAGGCTTTTCTCAGCTGTGACATCCCACGTTGGCACTCTGGATGGAGGAAAAGCTCCGGGAGAAGGAGGTCAGCATCTCCTGTTGCTCATTATTTGTCAGAGCTGCTTGATCTTGTGTTGGGCAGGAAAGAAAAGGCTGATTAAAGTGAGTGCTGTGAATGTGCCCATGGTGTTGCTGGCCCTGACAAGCCAGTGGGAGTTAAAACCGGCTTCCCTCGTTGCAGCAAGGTTTTTTACTTTTCCCTCTGGTTTCTGTCTTCCTTGTCTGCAGCTTGTGGCCAGGATTGTGGCTCTTTCAAAGCATCTCAGCTGCGCAGAGCCCAGCAGGACCCTGCTCCTGATGAGAGTTTATTGGCCACGCTGCGAATCCTATTACAGCTTAGCTCCCCTTCCTAAACAATAAATTACACACGCAGCAAAGCTCTAGGTGACAGACCCAACTTTGGATTAGCATCAAGAACTGATTCGCTTTGACCACCCCTCACCTCAGCTTGAATCAGCGCCGTGGACCTTTGGATTTGTCCATGCTAAACTTCCTAATTGCCAAGCCTCCCGCATCGTACCCATCCCCGGGAGCACCGCTGTGCTCCCGCCAGCAAGCGTGGTTTTAGCACGGGTGAAAATAAGCTGCCAACAGGTTATTGCATGAGAGCCGCTGTGAGGTGTTTGCCTACCTAGGAAAGGATTAGGCAGTGGGACATTTCAAGCAGCGGTTTGATAGGAATTTTACTGCTGGAGATGGAGATGAGCTAAAATGTGCTCCGTGGTAGCAAATGTGACGTGCATAGCACAGGAAAGTGGTGTTGATAAGCAGGATCCGTGCCCATCGTAGGAAGGAGTCCTGACCTAAAAGAAAAGCCGCAAATGCTTTTAGTGTGGCTGACCTCCAATAATGAATTCTATTTGTGCAATTTTCTCCACTTATGTATTTTTAACAGTATTTTCGGAGGGGTAAGTGTCAAGTGGTGTTCCATAGGTGTGCAAAGAATAAGACGTTGATTCCTCTCCTGCACATTATCCATTCAAATTAACTCTGGCTAAAGCTTGGACAGTTCTCCGGGTCTTCTGCCGTGCTGGAAACCAGCACACAGCCTTTCTATCTTCAGCTACCCAAGGGACACCCCACTCCAGGCAGAGCTTTGGGGATGCTTTGCAAGCTCGTATGCAGATGTGACATTCTTTCCCTCCCTGTCTCCCTCTTCCCTTTTATCACATGGGTGACTTTTGGCTGAGTTCTCTATTGAGGGATACCAGTTGTGAAATATTGCTCAGAAATGCCTTTATCGCTGAAAGCCAGGGGCACAAATCCTTGGGAATTGTACATGGAAGGAGCTTCAGGGTAGTGATGAGTAAAGTTCAAATAATGTAATTAAACAGAAGTTCCTGACCTAGTGTTGACAGCCTGGGCCTGCTTGTAGGTCATGGAATACTTTAGCATTTTTTCTATACACCTTTGGTAGCAGTAATGAGATTCTTATTGATTTTGAGGAGCTTTGTGACCTTGTCGGTTAGAAGTATCTAGTATTGCTAAGATGAATGAGTTCAAATACTTTCAATCTAAATCACGTTTAGTAACAAAATGCCTTCTTATTTTGCCACAAGAAATGCTTCATTAAAGTACCAGCTTTGAAGGCCAGATTAAAAGAAATCTTTTCCAGTGGTTTGGAGCTACTGTAGCTTTAGCTCAAGGAAATAAGGACCATGCTCATGTTTATGGGTGATATTTCCCAGGCAGATTGCACCTCTAAGGCAAAGCATGATTGGAGGCTTCCATGAGGCTCTGCCTTCCCTTTCCAAGGCCCTAAGGCAGGAGCCCACATGTGTCTCTGGAGATGCCTTTCCAGAGGTTCTCTTAACCCAACATATCTGGAAAAGTTGTGGTCAATTCCCATTCCCAGCAATTGTTTTGTAGCTGCTTTCCCTGCAGTGCCCTTGTGTGCAGCAGTGACTCCAGCCTGGGCCAGGACCATTGCTGGGACCCGCACCAGTACTGCAGTGACAGCCTGAGCAACGGCACCCTGTGGGGAAGCACAAAACCAAGGTTCGCTATTTGAAGACTAAATTATTTGAGCACAGAAAATGTGATAGCTCCCACTGTAAAAACAGGATCACTGCCAGGTATTTATAGGTAGTGCATTGCAAGTTCCTGTTCACACAATGAAGGTAACTGAGTTTCAATAGTTGCAGCTGCATAAAGCAGTTTTCTAATCCTACCTAGGTCAGCATGAAATAAGGCTGCACCAGTTGGAAATTGGACTCTTTTTCTCTGACAAGAAATGGGAAAATGAACACAATGTGCTCCATTTTGGAAACACAGAGGTGCCTTTTAAATTCCATCCAGAATAGCAAGGACTGATTGGCTTCATTAAAATCCAAACCTTAAAGATGATCTGATTAAACTGTTCAAGCAGCAGCTTTGGATAAAGCATTGAATTTAGTCAGAATGATAAAATGTCTGGGTGTTTTGGGGAAAATCTCAAATTGAGTCTGTTTTTTTTAGCTGGTTTTTGTAAAAAATATGCCTAGTTTTAGCTCTTTTTCCATATGAGCTAGGAAAAACTGGGTGAGATTTGGGCGCAGTTTTCATGTGTCTCTAATAGATTTCCAGCAATGCTTTCCCTTGCTTGCGACCACCAGTGACCCTTCTGCACTGGGTCATTCCTTCTCTCTTGGGTATTATTCCTTAGTCTGAAAGAAATTCAGCTCTTCCTTTTCCTTCTCCACGAACACTGAAGGCCCTTCTGGGACCATCAGTGCTTCCACAGGTCATTCCCAAAGTCCTCTGCATTTTGGCACTGCTAGGGATTTCTGCACTGCTCACCAACTTTACAGTAATTCATGAAGTGCTTTGGTATCTCTATAAATGCCACTGGCCTAGAGAGCTCCCTTTGCCAAGATGCATGGTAGAAAGTTTACTGTATTGCTTTCTAAAGAGTAGCTGATTTTATAGCAAGCTTTATGGGAATTGTACCTTTGAGCCCCTTTGTATCCCTCTCTTTTTAAATTTCTGCTTTATTCATGTACTCATGTTTCCATCTGACTACGGTTTACTTGCTCCGTAAATTCCCGCCTTACAGAAAGGATAACGTATAAAGGCAAAGCAGCATTAATACAGTAACCTGACAAATCACAAATTGTAACATTTTTACTTTTCTTGTGTGTTTTTTTACCCCCAAAACCCAACCGGTTTAGCCAATATTAAGCAACTCAGTTTTCTAACTCTCCATTTCCCCAAGAAGTGAAAAATATTATTCCCAATTTAATAAATGGCAAAACTGAGCTTCAGACAGGTATTTGCAGTATTGTAGCAGCAGAGCTAAAGACAGATTCCAGTTTTCCTCATCCTGCCCTGCTTCCCTGACTCCAGCCTGAGCCTGACCTCTATTCCATGACTTTTAAAAGCAGATGATGCTTCTAATGTAGTAATTTAATATTTCGGGAGTGATTCTCTTTAGATTTGCTTATATGTTGCTGTAACAAGAAGAAATACAGTTTGCTCAGTAATGAGAGAGGCTTGGAGTCTGTTTTTTTGGGCTTTGCAGTTAACTGGCTTGTAGCTTTACCTTGATCTGCTTTTGTTTCTCTCTCTATAAAATGATGCTGTCCTTAGCAGTCTGTTTCACAGCACGTTCCTGAGTTAGTTGAATGTATGGGAATTGCTCTGAGATCTTAAGTTAAGTGCAAATGTTTAATTCAGTATTAAATCCATCATCCCACCAAGTCATCTCTTTGGAAGAGTCTTAATCCAATGTTTTATTAATATAAAAGCAATTATATTGCTGGCTCATCAGTCATGTGAACGGAACTCTCCTTTTCTTTCTTTCTTCTAGTGCGGAGGGCCCATCCTCTGAAATCATGCAGATTGATTTTGAAATCGAAGACCTCACTGACCCACCTGGGACTCAACTCATCACGTGGCAGGTAGAATATCCTGGTGATACAACATCTGATCTAGGAATCTCCAAGATCTATGTAAGCCAGAAGGACCTGGTAGGAGTTCTCCCTTTGGCTATGGTAAGAAATTATTTAGCATTCCACGAGTATTTAATATTGCATTACAACTCTGGAGCCTTGACAGATGTTAGTGATCTGCCTGAAGGAGAAGGGGATACTTCCAGCACTATGATCAAAGAGACTCTAACTTCTCACATAATGGGATCCCAATAAATGAGGTCATTTATCGATCAATGCGTGCATGAGGGCAAACTATAAGTAGTCAAAAAAGGCCCAGTCATGCTCTCTTTGTCCAGTACACTGACTTCTTGGAAGCAGAAACCATATTGGTACCATTTCCTGTATTCTGACCACACACCTGATGTTTCATGGAATGGTATCCTTGGACACACAGTTTGGCATTGTACGTATCTTATTTGAATCACAGTTTTACATTTTTTTAGTTTTTAAGTATTTCCTGAATCCAAACTTTTAATGCTTTTGAATTCTGATTCTGTGTTCATCTGAGAGTGAAAGGAGAAATAAAAGGCATGGGGTGACTTTTGAATAATTTTTAATTACCTGAGGAACAAAAAATACAATATAAGTCCATCTATTCTACATCAATGCATTTTAATGGATTAGCTCGCCATCACAGTGCAAGCTTCAGGCTTGAAAGCTCCTGATCCTTCATTCAGCTTTGGTCTTTTCTAAAAAAGGTGCCAGGTTGCAAATAGATTTTTTTTTTTTTTTTTCTTGGGTTTTCTCTTCTTTCCCCTTCATATTTCTTTCAGGGCTGTCTGAAAGGCTGACTGCTTTGTCTTTGCTGTTGGACCTTTTATTAGAAAATATTGACACATTATTACTTAGCACTGGAAGCAAAACGAAAATCAATCTCAGATGATTTTGAAAAACATAACCTGGATGACTGCCTACTGATAGCCAACTAATTATGCCATTACTGAAGGCTAAAGGTGGTTCTCTGCACTTCCAGCTACACAGAGCTGATAAGGACTGCTGTTGTAATTTACCAATTTTAAAAATATATGGATACTGTGATGCTTTATTTCACCAATAACTATTTTGTATTTTTTTAATGACTCTTGTTTCACTAGTAATGGGTATCTCACATTTGAGACAGGAGCCTCCTCTTGAAATTGTAGCTATTTACCAAACAGGGTTGGATTTTCAAGCTGTGTGTTTCTCATGGCTCTTTTCATGGACTGGTTCTTACTGTTGAGCAATGTGTGATCTTCGCTGTGTAGTTGGAGGACAGGAGGCTTTCAGTGTGCAGACTGGTCCCTGCTGTGCTGTCACACGTGTGCTGTGGTATGAAGGGCTAAGCTGTGATCTGACTTAATGCTATATGCAATATAGTTTTTTAATGAAGAGATAAAACTGTCTTGCTAATAATTCCGATGGTTGCAGAAAACACTGGTTCATCTCCTATGATCCTACTAAGAAATGTAGTTGCCAAGTAGTCCTTGAGAGTACAGACCCTTCTGTCAGTGGCTACAAATCCGTTCACTCTCTTCATTTCCATTAAAAGATGAAGAAAAGCAGCCCATTTTCAAGAAGTGCAGAATTCTGTGCTCAAAGGTCATATAAAGTCTATAAAGTTGTCAGCAGGTGACATTTTACAAGGCAACAGGTGTTGGGATAATGGGTAACAGAAAAAGCAAAGATGAATTACAGGGTCCTCTCATCACTGACACTCTGGGAATAGCTTTAACCTTCTCTGCATTAACTGGAGTGTCATGAAATGAAGTCTAGGGTATCACAAATCTCTAAATCTTTGCAGTATACCCCATTTTATACTTAGCAAATGATGATTCAGGTGCAGACCTTTCAATATGTGTAACTTTGTTTAGTTTGGTACTCCAGATTTTACTATGACCTTTTCAGAGCAAATTTCTAAATTTCTAAATTTAAAAATTTTAAAGTGAAAAATACTCTTTTCACTAGGACAAACCACAATGAAAGCAGTGTTTCATGGCTGGTCTCTTTCTGAATTGGACTTAAATCGGGTTGCTGTTGTTGAGTTTCTTTGTGGAATATGTAATTTCATGTTTTGAAGCACCAAAAAAAACCGCTGTTGAATATTTCAATTACAAGTTAAATTTTCAAAAGAACAGCTTAACTGCTTTACTGGCAGAGTTTTGTTTTCTGATAGACTGACACATACCACCTCTGCACCATCTTTGTATTCTGTAGTCTTCTGTGATAACAGCTATGGATTTGTAAATTGCAAAGCAGAATATTGGTCAATTTGGAGCCTGTGTTATCTTTTTTTAAGTTACAAAATGCTACAATGGAAAGATGTAGCTATCAATATCATAGATATCAATATCAAGAGCCTCTGGAAACGCAGCAGAAGATACCATCTGCTAAAGTTATTAGGATACCTGATGCAATCACCTTGTTTTTCAGCAGTACATATTTTTTTCCTACAGCATATTAGTATTTCAGCTTCGGAGGCTCCTGCAGGGCCCTTCACCAATATCAGCAACACAAGCCACAGCGGAGCACTCTAGGATATTAATGAGAAAAGCTGTGCATTGTGTTTTATGGATGCATGGGTACCATAAAGTCCGAAATTTCTGACCCTTTAATAGCCCCTTTTCTAATTTTAAATAGTAACAGTCTTTAAAACTCAACTCAGTGAGCTGTGCATGGGCCCCAAGCCTGCCCTTACTAGTAGAATGGGATGGGCCTGAGTGGAGTCTTGTTTAATTAGAGAACATTGTCAGAGCTTTGCTTTGAGCACCTGCTTGGGTCTTGGCCATGCATAATCCTTTCCCTTAAGCCTGATGAAATATGGGCAGAGATGTTTATCCAGGGTCATAAAAAAGTTACCAACCATTTACCATGATTGCTATCCAGTGCCTCTTCTGGCCATCAGAGATGTCTACCTTGCTGACAGAAATTAAAACACTCTCTGAGGTTCTGTGGATGATGTAGATATTTGTAAAACACAATGTTCTTGGCCAAATCCTGCTGCCTCCCATGGGTTCCTTGCATAACCACCTATCACCCACTCTGTGAGGTCTGTGGCCAAGGACCTCCATGAGAACATGCTGAGTGGCCTGCAGCCTCTAGAACCAACAAGGACTTTATCCAGAGAAAGAAGCCTGGACATGGGAGACCAGGGGATCTCTCCATAGAGGGCGAGTGGGGAAAAACTTGTGGATATTTCAGGCTTCATTGTCAACCAATACACCTTAATTGTCCTTAAACTTCCTTCTCTTGAAATTCATCATTAATAGGATATCTATTGAGGCCCCAAACCTCAACACATCTTAAGATATTTGAAACAAGGCATGCAAAAGTATATGGACCTTTTGTCCCTTAGCATCCTAGAAGGTGCAGAGCTCCTGAGGTTTGCTGAGCTGAGGATAGGCAATGTGGTGTGACAGCCAGTGGACAGACACTCGTGAGTTTCCTAGGCATCCAACATTAGTATGGCAGTAAAAAATAATGTTGGATGCCTAGGAAAGTCACGAGTGTCTTTCCACTGACAGCTTTCAGCTCTTCTTGCTAGCATTTCTTTCCCATTTTATTTCCCTCTTGTTTCATTAAGTAATGAATGGCACAAGTTTAATCACTCAAATTGTACATTTGCTGCTATTGATTATCGTTGGTTTTTACACATTCTGTCAGCTCCTCCATAATTGTGGTGTTCACCTTTTGTTGAACCTTAATGATTAGGGGAGGATGAGAGGCACAAGAGCTCCGTAGCCATCTGTGTACATACAAGATAATCCCCATTGAGAAAGGCAGAGGGCAGATCTGACATGCTGGTAAATGGATAAGTAGAAATCTGTTCTGTAAATAATAATAGCAAAAATGGTGAATAATAGAATACCTGGGATGGTTCTTAACCAAACCACCTCTTAATCTCTAAATCATGTGTCTTCCTCGTGTATATGCCTGAAACCTTTTCTGCCTCTGACCTCTATTTTATAACGATAAGGCATAAGGGCAAAATATATGTTGTATAAACACCATAGATGGAGATGTTGCATTGAAGGTTGAAAAATCTCTTATTATTGTAGTCCTTAACCTAGAAAATAGCCTGTGTTTATTTTCCTGCAAAACACAGAATGAAAGCATCTGCAGCATGCTTAGTGTCACTTCAGAAATTTTTATGAAAATATTGCAGATTCCTCCCCTATGGTTTTCAAAGAAGGAAACCGTAAGTCCTTCAGAGTCCACAGAAGTAGGGGCCGAGGGCTTGATTGTTTTGTATGGTTGTAGGATTAACATTTCAGAGTTGATAGTTCAGCCTTGTTTGTGACCAGAGTCTTAGTAATTAAATAGCCTGGCAGGCAGGACAGCTTGCTGGGCACTAGGGCTGAATTAGCAGGTTTCCCTTTTCTCAGGGAATGGCAGGACAAGCTCTTTCTGGGCCTTGGGTAACGTTATGTTCATATGTCCACTGAGTGCCTCTCTTCCTATTGAGAATTGCAATTCTTGCTATTCACTTGCAATCTAGTCAACATGAACCTAAAACTAGGAGAACCATTGCAGCCCTCAGAAAAGGGAAACAAGCACTCAGCTGTCTTTTATGGAGGAAAACTGTTTCCATGAAGATCAAACTGACCTATTTTTTAAGTTGTCATGAAGTTGATTTAAGCAAACTTGGGTGAGCTGTCTTCATGAAGCAGGCGATGGGATGGGTTACTAACCTCCTTTTCTGCTAAACTAGCACCACTGTTCTTGGAACACCTGTGTCTTCACAACTGCTGTTGTAGAAACACAGCTGGAATATTTGTTTTACAAGATGAAGGGAATAAATAGCTGTAAAAAAACTACTGACTTTATTTTGAGGGCAGAAATATTTTGTGAGGTATGGAGGGTTGCACATTTCAAATTTAAGGTTATATTTTGTGAATAGATGGGTTTTGGTGTATCCTAGGACAGTTATCATAGCATCATTGACTTGAAAACCCAGACTCTCATTGGAGATGATCATGTTCATATCCTCAAACCCAATAGATGCATTTTGGCTTCTGAGTAGTTATATTTATGTCACTCTAATTAAATAAATTATATTCAAAACCCAAACAAAAATATAACGTTATACCTTTCAGATAATTTGTTGTCTTGACTTGTTCTTGATGTTCTTTACAAAAAAACAATGAAAATGCTGACAGAAAACAAACTATTCTACATATCAGTGACATTAGAAGCTGGAGAAATAGAGCAAATAAACTACTGCTGCAAATAGAATATCTATTATAGAGAAAGCATTCCATTATTAAAATAATTTCTAATAATTACAGGAATCAGCTGCCATGCAGTGCTAGTCACTGTAGGATTTTAAAAATGCTTACAGTATAAATGTCCTCATGAATAAATTTATCAGAATAATTTCATTCTAGTTAGTGCTGCTTTTTTTCTGATAGAACCTGGATATGTAGCTTAGACTAAGACATCATTGTCCTCAGTACTGTGCAAATACTTTTCAAATTGTAGCCTTGCTTGTGTGATATAGATGATATAGATGAACAAACTGATTATTAAGACCTGCTGTTGACTGTGCCTTGCCTGAATCTCACTTGGTAGCCGAGAAGAGCAGGATCACACCAGCCAGAATCAGTTTCCCAGCTCCGTTTTAACTGCTGTTTCTGATGTTTTAATGTTTCTAAAAACTTGCACTGATATTCAGCTTTACAAAAATGATGTCTAGATAATAGATAAAAGCTTTTACCCTCCTAATTCATGGTTTTTAAATTACTGATACAATATTGAATGAGCAGTTCTGCAAAGAAACCTTTCAAATCAAAATGATATCAGCTATTTTCTACAATCTTTTTCATAAGTATTGCTTCCTAAAATTAGGTAGATCTTTCCTCTTACTCCTTGTATGGAGAGGCAATTCGAGCAACACTGACCACTGGAAATCCGAAGAAGGCTTCCAACCATAAGTTTAGTGTCAACCACTTAATAGACGTCTATTCTTAAGTCACTATTGTTTGTCTTAAATGAGCAAATCTTTCTTTTTTCTATTTATCCTTATCCCTTCATGTCTGCTTAGAGAGAGTAACACACGTGATTGTCAGAGTAGCACGCATGTAGTTTGGTTTGGGATTTTTTTTAATACAATGGCCCAGATCATGCTGGGATCAAGTGCTGTGTCCTCATCCTTTTTTTTTTGCTTTGAAGAGCTGAAGAGCCCTTAACTGATGGGTGAATCTTGTCTTTACCCCCCTGATCTGACTCTTCACTGTGCCTTACTGTATTTCGTTCCATTTTTATTTCCCGAATCCTTGATTTTATCAGGTTCTTCTTTTTTAGAAGTCCAAATTTCAGTATTGCTGGTGCATCACAAACTGATATCACAAGCAAACTGCAGCAGTCTCTTGCTGCTTGTTTTTTTTTTTGAAAGCAATAAATAAAATCTGCCTGAAAGCTAACTCTAGAGTAAGGCTGCATTAGCTCAGAGGAACAGGTTATCTTACTCTAAGGCTCTGAGCTCTGCCTGTCTCCCAAAGTTAGCTATTGGGATTGGTTCTCTGTGATTCAGACAACTTCGGCAGCAAGGATTTTGTATTCCTTGTGTGATGCATGAGTCAGATTAGATGCTATTTCACTTTCTAATGACTGTAATGAGCCTGTACAGCTAATAGAAGAAAATGTTTCAGACAGTAAACAGAAAATAAATAATCTGTTATGTTTCAGATATTAATTGAATCACAGGTGTCTGAAGCTGAGACATTTGTCCCCTATGGAAATATCAATTATTTACACTTTTTCAGGGTATCTGATCCTGGTATTCCTCTGTGACCCCAATAATGCACCAGGCTGCCGAGTGCTCCTATCTGTTGTGGCGATTCTGGTATTCCTACATGACTGTGTTCAGGAAGAAAATATACTCAGTTACAAGGGAGTTGATTGTATAAGATGATTTTCCAATTAGAACTGCCCTTTAAAAATGGCTTGATATGCTCTTTGACTTATTATTATATTGTTATTATTTTTATTGTTTTAAACTCTGGCCTTGCTTATATTGTGTAAATACCAACAAACTGACAGATGTGTGAGTCACTGGCAGAGTATTTTGTTTCACATACAGAGAAAGAAATGAGAAAATAATGCATGCACTTGGCGATCAAAGATGTTTGCTTTCTGCCTTATCTCCATAATCCAGCAATTGCCTTTTTTAATTTTATTTTTTTCCTTCCAGAATTACTGAAAACACTGGTGGTCTTAACATTTGCAATAACAAGTAATAGCTCTTATATCTTTGGAATTAAACATTCCATTGACCCACTGAGTTGAGTAAGCAACTGCATTCACTGCAATGTCAACGCACATGTTTTGCTATTCTAATTTACAAGCAACAAAAACCATCAAGTGGTTTTGCCACTTAAACTCACTCTGCCCATTGTAACTAGAGCACCGTGGAAAAGGATCTTGTTGTAGTTGTTCATGGAATTTAAGACAGGAGGTTAGAAATCTTGTTTTTGTATTGGGAGCTGCAGTTGCTAGCTGACTAATGCTGTAATCACCTATAATAATAGCAGGCAGCAGTCACCCAGTTTTTGTCTGAGTAGGAGAATGAGTAATGAGGACTAGGACTGGCTGCTGGCAAAGCTGCTGAGAGCCACGCAATTTGATGTGGAGCATCAAAATTGTCCCCTTGGGGAGCAGGAACAAACGCAGGGATATTTTTTCTTATGAATTGAAGCCTAAGAAAAATGACTTTGTGTTACAGCTTCTGTTCTTTCATAAGCATGAGATACATATGGTTTTCTGGACAGGATATTTTTGGTTGAGCTGGCTTGAGACAAGCACAGTCCTCTAGTCCCATCAGGCTTTCTGCGTTGTTTTGCTTTGAAGCTGCTGTGGTACTACAAGATTTAGAAGGACCAGGAAGAACACAGAATTTAGAGCAAGCTCCATGTAGAACTAGTTTCTGCTCCAGTGTATGCAACAATGGAAAGGCCTGGCTACACCGTCACTATTCTACTCCAGCTTCATACCGTTGTTACTAAAAATGTTGTGGGTTTGTAACAGGAGCTATAGAGCTCTCAGAATGAAGTATTCATAAATATTTGATAATTTAGATGTTTTTTTGGTTGGCTCAATTTAAGGTAGCTGAAAGGGACCTTAATTTAGTATGTAAATGCTCTGCTTGATTTTAAGAGCAAGATGTTTCAAGATGTTTCTTATTGTGTATTCAGAATCACAAAGCAATGTGATGCAAAGTCTTACATCAGCTAGTTTGGGTTACTTTTTCAATACCCACAGGTCTGCTATTAACCAGACTCAGTTAATATTAAAGATATTTCAAAAGATTTCTTTATATTCCCCCTTTTATCCATGGAGAATGTTTGCTTACTTACATTGATATACAGTCAGATTGAGTTTATAGTAAACAGATTACTGCCTTCTGTTCTTCTTTTGTTTCATGTCAAGTTTCATTCACAGGATTTTGTAACACATTGCTGCATTACAAGGGTAGTAAATATTGCAAAGAAATCTTTATTCTCACAGCTAAATAATTTTCACTGAAATAAAAAAAATCACCGGAAATAGTCTTCTGTGCTTAAATTTGTCAAATGCAATTGCATTAGGATTCAGAGTTTACACTGATTTAAGCGTGTCTCTTTAAATGCTTTAAATGCATTGTCATTAAATTGTGACCTTGTGTCCCTTTTACCTCCTCACTGCCCTTTTTCATCACAGAATCTCTCTAAAGAGTAGTTAGGATCACCAGATAATTTAGATTGGAAGGCACTTCTAGAGATTATCTTATCTATCTCCTTGCTCAGGGATTTGATTGCTCAGGGCCATATCCAACTGAGTCTTGAATACTTCCATGGATGGAGATCCTATATCTCCTCTATTCCAGTATTTGATAACTCCCACAGCAAAATATTTTTTTTCTCCTTATATCCAGCTGAAATTTCCCATGTTCTAGCTCATGTCTCTTGCTTCTTGTTTCGTTGTCATGCTCCTCCATAAAAGGTCTTCTTAAAAGGGTCTTCTTCCAAGAAGGGTCTCCATTTTCTCTTCTTGAGGCTGAGCAAGCTGATCTCTCCTCACCTCCTCTCAGAGGTTCTGTGATCCAGCCCTCAAACAGGTTGATGACTTTCTTTTCTGGTTATCTTGCCAGCACGTCAATACCCTTGGCTTGAGTTACAGTCTTGTTTTGTTTCCCACTTCCTTATAGTTGGGGTTTTGAAAATGGGGTTTTCCATTATTGGCATAATTAAAGGGAAGTTGCCTTAATTAGTTCCCTTCAGAGTGATGATCTGAATAAATGGTT
>JAVCKT010013347.1:0-13543 GCA_032273925.1 Rhynchotus rufescens
GCCTGCCGCCCCGCGCACCGGCCCCTTCGGGCGCCGCCGGCCTCGGCCCGCGATCCGCGCCGTGCCCCCGCCTGGCGCGGGGACGTTCTCTACCCCACGGCGCCGCCGCCGGCAGCCTTGGCTGGCGCCCAAGCGGGTCGCGGCGCCCGGGGGAATCGCTCCTGCCCGCGCCCGAACAGGGCCAGGACGGGAGGCCGGTGCCCAAGGGTGGAGGAGGGCTCCCCGGGGAGTCTTTCTAGGTCATGGCCGAGATCCTCCGAGCCAGCTCGTCGTGACGCACGACGAGGAAGAGGAGCACGAGGTCCCGAACAAGAGGCTGCTTCTCTGTTGTGCAGCCCAAGGCTGCCAGCGCCCTGCACAGCAACTTGGGGGCTCGAGGGGCTCTGGTGCTCAAGGGGGAGCTGTCCCCAAGGGCACCCCGGGTCCCCGATGCTGCTGGCGCCCTCGCCCTCTCTCCTCCCGCTCCACGGCCCCGTCCCCATTCCCAAGCGCTCACCAGGCCGACTCCCACTTTCCCCTCCCCGGCTGCATTTCCAGCTGCTGGCATCTAAAGCAGCCCACGCTCTCAGGCTGGGCACCTGGAATGTTCCCCCCAGCAGCTCCCGGGACGAGGAGCGGCGAGTGGCACCTCTGATGGGCTCAGCCCGTGGCTGGGGCACCCCGAGGTGCCCAAACGATGGCAACCACTACTCCCGTCCTTAACTGCAGGGCGTTGGCGCTCGGAAGCAGCGCGTGGGGCCAGGCACGGCCTCCATGCTCCCACGAACTGCTCATCCCCCTCCGCGACACCGTTGGCTCCCGGCTCATCCCCCTGCCGCACGGTGCCCCGTGCCGGAGGCAGCCAGAGCCCAAACACGGCCCCTTTCCCAGCACCAGCCCCAGCAGAGGCCGGCTCCAAAAAGCCACGGTGTCTTCAGGGCAGTGGCACCGAGGGAACAGGAGGAGGAGGATGGAAGGCTTCGCCGCGCACCGTGCCGGGGAGGCGGCCGGGGCGCCGCAGCCTTTGAAGGCGCTGGCGCGGGCGCCCTGGCGCCGCGGGCCGCGCGCAGACACGTCGCGGCAGGCCGGGCTGCGCGCGGAGCCGGAGCCCTCCCGCCCGCCGCCGCTCCCCGCGCTGGGCCCGGCCCACGAGGGAGGCCTGGAGGCTCCGGGCGGGTTTCTGGGTCCTGCTCAGCTCTGGTGAAGCTCCAGCACACGGGCCGAGGGGCAACAGCGTCCGGGACACGCAGAAACTCGGCCCTGAGCTCGGCCTTGGGCAAAAGCAACCCCAAGCCAGGAGCAGAGGGAGAAAAGGTGGCGTTTCCCACCTAGCCGGGTGGCTCCGGCCTTGGGGAGGGAAGGGAAAGGCCGAGCTGGATTCCCAGGGCAAGGGATTTCTGCAGACACCGCGACATAGAGCACAGTGGCAGAGGGTAACAAATACCGGTTTAATCTCTCTCCCTCCTGCTCCGAGGCTTAAGCTGATACAGCTACTAGGGATTAGGAGGAAATTTAAGCAGGGGAAGGCGAATTATCCCACATCTGCCTCGCACAGGCTCCTCGTACCCGGCCCCTGTGGCACAGCGAGCTCTGGGGCCGCCTGCCTTGCTGGCACCTCAGGGCTGTGCCCTCCTTGATGGGAAGCTCCAGGAAACCTCCCTGCTCTCCGTGTTGCTGTGCCGGGGGTCCAGCCCCAGCGCGGAGCGAAGCCAGGACCCGCCTGGGGCTCTGCTCTCAGTGAATGAGTTGGGCCTGAGCCCGTTCCTGGGTGGGCAGCAGTGTCTTTGTGCCTCCCGGCAGGGTGGCCGGGCCGGGCAGCCCCGGGGGTGCCGCCACGGAGCTCAGCGGCAGCAGCCGGGCCTCCCCGCGCCCGTTTGCTCAGCTGCCGCCCGCCCCGGGCGCCTCCAAGCAAACAGCCCCAGCGCTCCCCGGGGAAGGCAAACAGGGGGCCGGCCCCACGTTGACGCTTGGGCAGGGCCGGGCGCCTTCCTCCCGAGCGCCCTGCGCATCCCTCGGCCTGCGCGGGAGCTGCTGCCGCCAGGACGGGGCCGCACGCAGCCCGCGGGGCGCCTGGCACCCGCAGGGGCATCGCTGCATCCCACCCCTGCCCGGGACCCAGGGCCCCGACTCTGCCTCTCGCCTCCCGCGGCCGCTCTCTTTGTGCCCCGCGGCCGCCCCGGCCCCAGCGAGGGGCTTTGTTGCCAGCCGGGCAGTGATTGATCACCGGGGAGAGAGGCCAACGCCAGACGGGTCGTTTAACAATTTCAATTAGACTCCTCAGCGCTCCCACTTGCAGGCAGGGCAGCGCAGAAGGGAGCTGAGCAGAGGGACATTTCCACGGCTGCTCCAGGGAAACCTCGGCCCTGGCTGGGCAGCAGGACCGGCCCCACCATCGAAGATGCCCTGACCCACTTGCACGGCCAAGGGCTGCGCATGGCGAATATTAAGCACCGCGTCCCCGACGTCCCCGCTGCCGCGGCTGGCGCTTGATTCTTGCTTACGTGCGGTGACTTTTTTAGGCACAGGAAGTCCCGGAGGGCTAATCACAGAGCCGCCGCTCCGAATCCACCGAGACAGCAGAAGGCCTCTTAGAGGGATTTTAAAAATCAGCATCTCCGCCTGTCATACGGGAAAGGCGCTTTAATGAGCGGCGAGGCAGGCAGCGCTCCGCTCGGTGACGGAAGCAGAGCCGCACGCGGCACGGAGCCCCGGCACTGCCGGACACCGCGCGGCACCTGCGCCCGCTCCGCGACGGGAGGAGCTCCGGGAACCTCTGCCCACGTCCCACGGCTGCCTGGGGGGGCCGCAGGGCCCCCTGCAAACACAAACCCACCTGCCTGGGAATGAGCGGCGTCCCCGCATGGGACACAGCTCCGTGAGCGGTAGCGGCGCCCGCGCAGCAAGGGGAGCGACCGCACGCGGCTCCGCAGCTCGGCCAAGGGCCCGGCGCTCCGGGCACCGCAGCGGCCACCCAGCAGCCACGACTCGCAGCTCGGGCCCCTCGGGGCTTGCTGGCCATTGACCCAAGGCAGTTTATCCTCCGCTCACATTCATAATCCCCAGCCAAACTTGCATTTCTCTCTACCCTGAGCTGCTCCTAATAAGCCTTAATGCTCCTTTTCCTGCCTGATTTCCCCTTCTCCCTGCTGGGGGGTGTTTTTCTCCCTCACTTTCCCTGCCAAGAGGCGGCTCGGACGCGGGGGCCCTGCAGCAGCACCAGGCCCGGCCGCCCTGGCCCTGCCGCTCACGGTGCTGCCAGGCGACGGGAGGAGGATCCTCCGTTGTGGTTTTATAAACACCTTGCGCCAGGGAGGCGAACCCGGATCCGCCCGGCCGGGACTAACGTCCCTCCCTCAGCCTCCAGCTCCAGCAGCAGCGGCACTTGCTCCACGCTGCACCTCCTCAGCGGGTCCCCCCGGCACCTCCTCAGCTCCTGCAGCCCCCTTGCTGCTCGTCGGGGTCCGGGGTAGCCGCTGAGCACCCCTGGCCACCTCCACCAGGGACCAGGAGCCTTCCCCAGGCCGCCGAAACACCGGGCGCAGAGCGAGCCCCAAATCCATTCCAGCTCACGCTTGCTGCTGACCTTCCAGAGAGCACGTGGCAGAGGGCAGCTCTGCTCAGGGGTTAAACATTACCAGACTGAAATTCAAGGCTTGGCAATTGGTTCCAGTCGACCGGCTTGGCTGATAATTTTTCGCAAGATAAACACGGCTCGGGAGCGAGCGGCAGTTGCTAAAGACCCCGCGCAGCAGCATCCTGCAAGTGGCACCACTTTCTCCCCATGACGATTTCCTCTCATCCCACTTGTTATCCCACACACCAGCCCCCCAGCCCGGAGCCCAAAGGGACCCCAAGTCCTGCTGCAAGGGTCATTCACCGCAAGGGCCGTGTTCACATTCCCACCTCCAAGGCCAGCACAGCCCGTGTGCCGGAGTTCAGAGGCAGCAAAGGGCAGAGGCGGGTGGCAGGACCCGCACGGTACTTACTGCTCTTGGACGCTTTGATCTTGGCCACCAGTTTCTGCACGCCGGGCACATCCCCGTTTTTCACGGCCTGAATCAGCTCCTGCTCTCGCCCCATCATGGGCAGGTCGGAGAGACAGCAGCACAGAAGGACGTCGTCTGTGGATCCCTGTGGTCTACAGAGTCATGGGAATCAGCCTGTAATTCCTTAAAATACAGTAGGATGGGAGGTGAAATCCAGCAAGAAAGATGCTTTGCAATCCCACGGGACATAAAAGTTGCCGTCTCTCCCAGTTGCTCAGTGATGAAGGCAGCGCTTTGGGCTCCGGGAGGAGGGATCCGCGGCTGGAGCTTCAGGCAGGAACACGCGATCAGTGACAACGAGGACCAGGTCAGGGCGCGGGGCCCGGCTGCCGGCGCCCCCCGACACGCAGCGAGGCGGCTCGGCGCGCGGGGCGCTCGGCATCGGGGCGCTCAGGCCGAGCCGCGCGGCGCTCCCGCGGCCCGAGGTGTCATGTTTTGCTTCCCTCGCCAGGCTGTGCTGTGCTGACGAGTCCCTAATTCTTCCCAAAGGGATTACGGGCTCCTGGCCATCTGGAAGTTATAGATCCTCTCTCGGCGGGGCTCGTTCCCGCCCTTGGCGCGGCATTCCGCTCGGCGACAGCCCTGCCGGCCGTGGCGGAGCCCCGGACAGGGGCGGCACAGGGACCCCGGCACCTGCGGAGGGCAAGAGCAGAGTCAGCCTTCAAAGCGGGGCTCCTGCCCGGCGCTGTCGGCACGCTCCATCGCGACAGCTTTTGCATCCGCGCCGCAGCACAAATACTTTGACTATATTTAGTCCTGGCGGGACTTGGCTCGGCCGCACGGTGAACGGAGAGGGAAGAACCTGCAGCGGAAGCCTCCGAAGCTGCTGCCGCCCCTGGGGCATGGAGACGGCAGCAAAGTGACACTGCGGCCAGGTCACGGCCTCGTCCCCCTGCTCCCTCATGCAGAAAGGGTTCCCATGTCCCCAGAGAGAGGAGCCAGGGACCTGCTGCAGCCATCAGCACCTTGCAACCCACTCCTCTCCCTCGACTGTGGCCAAAGTATATGGAAAACCCTCCTGGTTTGGAGCCACACAGCCTCATAGGGAGGGACAGGGAAGGGGACACATGTCCAACAAGTTGTCACCCACAACTCGAGCCAGGTCTACCCGGGCCATGTCAGAAGCGGTGACTGAGGAGAAGCGCTCCAGCTTCCCTGGCCATCGCTCCAGCTGTCCCTTCCCTGCCATCGCCCTCCCCAAGGCGCTCGCGTCCGTCCCCAGCCATTTATGTAACACCCAGCGTTGCTTCCTCTGAGCAATTGAGGTCATCGTTTCGAGGAAGGAAACGCGCAGGGAGAGGGAAGGCGGCAGCAGGAGGAAAAGCATCCAGGGGGGCTCGGGAACCCGGGGTGGTCCGGGCACCCCACGGCCTCCCCACCTGGGGCAGGGGGACAGGCTCTGCCACCAGCAGGGTCCCCCACGAGGGACTGCTCCTGTGCCATGCACCAAAGCGTCTACCCTGTCACCTCCCCGCGTCCCAGGGCGCCTGGACGCCTCCTCTGCCACGACCCAGTTTTGGCTGCTCCGCTCAAGCCAACGTTGGGCGCGTTGGGTCCTCGTGCACAGCACTGCCTGCCAGGTGCCTCTGTGCCATGCAGAGCCTTGCCCAGCGCCGGGGCTGCCCTCGGAGCCCGGGCAGAGGGGGCGCAGGGCAGGGGGGCTACCTGCCCCTCAGCAAGGGAGCCCAGGGGGGCTCAGCAGGGCTCAGCCCCCACTTCTGCCGACCACCCCGCAGTGCTCCCGAGAAACAACTCCCGGTGCCTCTGGAAACAACTCGGCGGTAGCGAGAGCTCCCACCGCCACCTCTGCGCCTCCCAGGAGCGCGGCGGCAGCGGGCGAGACCACCCAGAGCTGGGGAACGTCCCCGCGCTGCCCCCCGGCCCGAGCCCCCCGCGGGACCGCGGCACCCGCGCGGCGGGTCCGAACCGGCGCCGGGGGGCGGGGGGCAAAACCAGCCCCGTTCCCCACGGGAGGGCGGAGATGATGAAGAGGAGGGAAGGGGGGTGCGAAGGGCGGTGCGGGGGGGTCTCGCCGGGAGCCGAGGCCGCCTCTGCGCAGGCGGGGGGTGACGCGGGGCCGGCCCCATCGCCCCCCAGCTCCGCCCGGGCGGCCCCCCCGGCCCCATCGCCCCCGGCCCGAGCGCGCCGCCCAACTCACCTCCCGGGGCGCCTCCAGCCCGCCCCGCCGAGCCGAACCGAACCGCGCCGAGCCGAGCCGAGCCGAAGCGAAGCGAAGCGAAGCGCGCCGGAGCGCAGGGCACGCGGCGGAGCGGGCCGGAGCGCGGAGCACTCGGCGGTGGAGCGGAGCGGAGCGGAGCGGAGCGGCGCGCGCGGGCGCGGCAGAGCGCGGCACTCTGCAAAGTCGCGCTCGGGCCGCCCCGTCCCGGCAGGAAATCCCTCCCTCCGCGGGCCGGCCTGATTGGAAAAGCCGGGCGGGCTGCGGGGCTGGGCAGGGCCGCGCCTGCTGTCACTCAGCGCGGGCAGGGCCGGACCCCCCGGGCCCGCTCCGCTCCGCGCTCCGTTCCCGGATCCGGCCCGTTCCTGGCCGCGCTCCCGGCCCCGCTCCTGGATCCGTCCCGTTCCCGGCCCCGCCTCCCGACTCCGTTCCCGGCCCCGCTCCCGGATCCGTCCCGTTCCCGGCCCCGCCTCCCGACGCCGTTCCCGGCCCCGCTCCCGGACCCTCTCTCGGCCACTCTCCCAGACCCGCTCTCAGTCCTGCTCCCAGTCCTGCTCCCGGCCCCGCTCCCGGTGCCGCCGCTCGCCCTGCACCTCTGAACGGGGCCCCGCGGCGCCATCCCCTGCCCGGGCCCTCCGCACAGCGCCCGGCAAGGCGGGAGGTCCCGCGGAGCGGAGGGAGCCGCGCGGGGGCCGGGGGTCCCGCGAGGCCTCGGGGCTCAGCCCCGGTTGCACAGAGTAGCTGCGCCCCGGGGAGCCCCCGGACAAGTGCCCAGGGCACCCAGGTACCCAACACCTGCATCGCCAGCACCGGGGCACCCAGTGCTGGGCCTGCTCCAGTGCCCTGGGTGCCCAGCGGGACCAAACCTGCTGCCCTCGGCTCTCTGTGCCCCAGTTCTAGCCCCTGAGCGTTAAACCCACCCGAGCTGCCCTGCTCTGCCGAGCCGGGACGGAGACGGCAGCGCCACAGGCTCCCGCGGGAGCCCCGTTCCCTAAAACAAGAGGCTGCCTAATGAAGCCGCCCGGCTTTTGCTTGGCGGTACCGCGGGATCAGCATCCACTAAGCAGATTAAAATCACGCACGGGCTTTGATTTCATTCACAGGGCGCCCGGCCCGCTGCAAATATCCGGCACCTCTTGGATCTGGGCCCCAGGACGTGTCACTGAACGCGGGTTTACTGAGCAAACCCGATACAGGGGATCCTCGGCAAGGAGGAGGAACTGACGTTTGCTGACACACCCAGCCCTTTCAGGCCGGGAATAAAGAGATTATTATGCACATCTAATTATAAATGTCAACATTTTATGGCTGCTGTTTTGAAGCATGAGGCTATGAGAGCCCTGCTAGGCAGTGCTGTGAAGCGAGAGGTCTTGTTATTCCCCATGTGCTTTCTGCCAGAGCTTGTAAAGCAGTGACATTTATAATAATCTCCTGAATTTATGCGGCACCTTTTGTCCTTTTAAGGATCTTAATTAAGCTTTGCAGCTCCCTGAGCACAAACTAAAGCCACCCGGCAAATGAGAAGAACAGGCTGTACTTCACACCAAGTGTCCAGTGCCCCTGTCTCATGCAAGGGAGGAACTTTTCCACCCAAAAAGTCTCCTGTGGGCACATGGTTTCCCTATGGGAAAGGCACATCCCGCCTCCATTCCCAAGTTATCTGTGTGGTTGAAGAGGGGTGATGAACACGCAGTTCCCTGCACCCTTCGAAGGCTTTTGGGCAGCATCCGCCTGGATCTGCTGGGTATTCACTGGTCTGTACCGGAGCGTGGATGCGACAGGAGGCCGGGGAGTCAGGAACCCACCCTCAATGCCTGCCCCAGATTGGGTGCTTTTCCACTGAAATCCGGGTGCCTAACAGCTCCTTGGCGATCCTCAGCAACAAGCCGTGTGCGTGGCACGGCGCAGCGCGCATGCACAGCCCTTTGGAGGCTTCTTGAAGAGCTGACTCGTTGCGAGGCCTGGCAGGAGCCCAGCCCCGGCCCGAGGCCTGCAGACCTCAGAAAGGTGCCCAAGGGCCATCGAGGGACTCCCCGCTTTTGGGTGCGGAGCTGCTGCGACCGCTCCGCTCCGGATCCGGGACGGGCTGCTCGGTTTCAGCAGGGACTTTGCTCCAACTTGCAGCTGCTCGGGTCGATGTTGCCATCTAGAGGCTCTGGCGACAACGATCCTCTCCTTGCAGGGTGCTGGGGAGGATTTTTGAAATTCCAGGCGGCGTTTGAAAGCGGCTTTTGGGGGTGGAGAGTGGGAGAGGGAAGCGGAAACCTTGCTCCTGCCGTTGGTCTCCTTGACTCCGCATAGCACTGCTGGGGAGCCCAGCCACGTCCCGGCTGCCGCTGCCCCAGCTCCTCTCTGCTCTCGGCCTCTGCAGCTGCTCGAATCCCTCCCCTCTCCTCGGAGACTGACCCGAGTCCTTCCCCAAATGCCCACTGGCAAAATAAACGCAGGCATTTGCTGCACAGGACAGGGAGGGCCGCGTTGCCGGCAGGAGTGGGACACACAGTGGGCCCCGAGCTCCCGCAGGGCGACCCTCGTTCTTCGGTTCCCAGAGCCCTGAGCCCTCTGCAGAGCTGTTGTCCACACGCAATGGGCGTCTGGGGGCTCGAGGAGGGCAGCAGTCACCCCAAGCTCCCTTCCTGCTCCCTGCCACCAGAACCACCACCATGCAGAGCAACGTGCCCAGAGCCTGGGAGAGAAGGAAAAATCAGGGCTGCTGATGGCAAAAGGTGCCATGCTCATCACCCCTATGCACGTCCCGGTCCAACTGCTCCCCATGGGGAAGGAGGGAGCCTCCCCATGCAGCCCTCTCCAGCCCGAGGCCACGGGCAAAGCTGGGCAGGGACAGAGGAGCTGTGCGGGCCCCGCAGCGCGTTTATACGACTGTGTTTTGGCCGTCACCTCTTCAACACCTCCCTGGCAACAGCTGCCGTCTGGCGAGGGCTGCAGAGCCGGGACGAGACCTTGTGGAAGGGCAGATGGAGCAGCTCTGCTGGGAGGAGGAGGAGGAGGGTCCAGCGGGCAGGAGTCTGGGCCAGGCTGGCCCTGCAGCGCGTGCCCTGTGGCCTTGGGGCTGAAGAGCAGGGAGGGCTTCCCCAGCAGAGACACCCCAGGGCTGCCGCTCCAAACGCGGCCCGTGGAGCCGCGGCAGAGCCGACAGGAGCGGCGGCGACGGGCAGCGGTGCAGACCCAAGGGCTGCTCGCCTTGGCCTTCCAGCAGTCCAGGAAGCTCTGCTCAGCTTTCACCTTGTACAGCAAAGAACCTCCCCGTCACTGGTGCCGGTGCCAGGCAGGGTCGGACCTTGGGCGCGCTTGGAAACCCCAGGGCCTTTTCCCTCTTGCTGCTCCAGCTGAGCCCAGCTCCGAGCTGCCCGGAGCGGCGGCTCTGCAGCCTCAGCAGCCTCTGCAACCTCAGCAGCGCTCCGAGTTACCACCTGCTCCGGCTGCTTCCCGGCAAATTAATTCACAGAATCCCAGAATGGTTGAGGTTGGAAGGGACCTCTAGGGACCATCCAGTCCAGCCCCCTGCTCCAGCACGACACCCAGAGCACGGGGCACCTGGTCACATCCAGGCAGGTTTGGGAGATCTCCAGATCTTTTGGCAGCCTCCCTGGGCAGCCTGGGCCAGGGCTGGGCACCCTCACAGGGAAGAAGTTCCTCCTCACATGGGGCTGGAGCTGCCTGGGCTTCAGCTTGTCCCCATTGCCCCTTGTCCTGTCACTGGCCAACACCAGAGCTTGGCCCCTTCCTCCCTCCGTTCTCCCCTCAGGTACTTACACACATTGATCAGACCCCTCAGATTCTCCAGGCCAAGCAGGCCCCGCTCTCCGCGCACACGGGCAGCGCGTCGCACTCGGCCCCGGGTCCGGGCGGCCACTCTCGCGGGCAGCCCCTCAGTGGCGCTGGCCCTGCCGACACCTCCTGCCCTTCCACTGCCTTTCTCTCCGTCTCCCTTGCCCCGTCACTCGCTCAGGAAATTAAAGATAATCCCCATTTTTTTTTTGCCGCCGCTGCCCTGTTTAGCATGCGCTGCGTGTGCTGCGCTCTTCAGGACGGGATTAGAGGCTCTGTTGCTTTGATGTTGGTTGCGCTTTGCACTAAGGCGGAGGGGAGGGAAGCTCTGCCCCTCCGCTCACCGGCGCGGGTCCCACACATCTCGCTGCAGACTGTCTCCTTGCCTGGATGGACCTGACCCTGTGATGGCCACGTGTGGTCCCAGAGCTGCCCTGTCCTGTGGAAACACTCGGTTTCTGCCCCAGTTCTCTTATTGCTGAGTGCTCTGGGGGCTGGAATGGCTCGTGCCAGGAGGGAGGGGTGGTGAATCACGCGCTAACACAGCACCCTGGCTGCCACCCAGAGCTGCAGCGGGACTGCGGGAGCTGGCGGCATGGGAATTCCCAAGGGGAAGCTGCCAGGGCGCCCCGAGCTGCTCGTTCCAAGGGAGGAGCGAGAGCAGCTGCTCCGGGATGGGCACCCCGTGCATCCATTCCCCTCGTAGCGCAGGGACGGGTGCGGGACAGGAGGGCAGGGCTGGCTGCGGGTGTCCCTCGTGCCGGCACTGCCGCCGTGGCGGCGCTCGCGGGGCTCCGCTCGCGCCTCGGACAGCCGCGCGCTGCTCATGCTGCGAGGGCCGTGAAAGGAGCTGCGTCCTCCCCGAGGAGCAAAGAGCATCAGCAGCACAGAGCGCTGCCTCCCAATTAGCAATTAGCGGCGGCACCGTCTCATCCCTGGGGCAAGGAAAGGGGAATGGCCGGGAGGAGCAGCAGCCACCAGGGCCGGGCTGATGCTGCGTCCCCAGCGAAACGTGACTCACAAGACCCAGCGCAGGGGCTCGGTGCTCCCCATGCACGGGAGACAACGAGCCAGGACGCGGTCCTGGAGCACCCACGTGGATGGGGTGTCCCTTCCCTGCGAGGACGCGGGTGCCTGCGGATCAGTGCTGCCTTCGGGACGGGCTCCGGCCCGCCTCCAGCAGCAGCTCCCTCCTCGAGGTCCCGTCTCCTTTGGCTGCACGGTAGCTCTGTCGCCTTGGGGTTTGGTTTTTTTTTTTTTCCCTTTACATGGAAATTATTTGAAATTATTTGTCATTTCTTTCAGCACTTGAGATGCAGAAAGAGACAGGACAGGAAGGAATTTCCAGGAGATGAAAGGGCAGGATTAAGGACACGGCTTTCTCTTTGTTATCCCTCCAGCCCAGCTAAGCGATTCCTTTCAGAAGAAGCTTTAATTAACTAAGTTTTCCTGCCAGGAGAGATACCTGTCTCCGGAGGTGGGTCCAGCTTCCCGGGCCTGCTCCAAGCCCAGCTGCGATGGAAGCAGCGAAAATTCCCAGGCTGCCCACAGCCTCTAGAGCTCGGATATGGGAATACGGTGGTGCAGGAGGCAGTGCAGGAGTGTCTGCGGCTTCCCGCCCGTGTCATGCAGCGAAGGAGGGAGGCAGGAGCCCGGCGGCCAAGCGGGACATTTTGGAGGCATCGCGCAGGTATCCGCAGCCTCCGCTGCCACAACCCCCCCAGGACCTATGTTGATCCGCAGTACCATGGTGAGCTGGGTTTCATCCACATGAACTCTCTCCAAGCACTCGAAGGCTGCCCGCGCTCTGTTCAGCCAGCAAAACGTCCTGCCTTGGCCTCGCGTAGCCCCTGCCTTGACAGCAAGGCTGAAAGGAGCAAGCACGGGGCAAGGCTCTCGATGAGGAGCTCGGCCCGCCCGGCGCGGCGGTGCCAGGGCTGCCCATCCCACACGCGGCCGGTGCCGCCTGTCCCGGGCGTCACAGCCCCTTCCCACCACAGCAGTTTCTCCAGGATCACATTTGCCTTTTTTTGAAGCCACCTTGCATGAGCAGCTCCCAACAAACCCACGTCTCTCTCCGCTCCCATTTTTCCAGCTAATGAACTCCCGGCTGGTAATAGTTTCTTGTTGCTATTCTGAAATGTTTACACCTCTGCTTTTCCCCCCTTGGGCTGATAAACACTAAGTGGTTTCCAATTACTGTGCTCATACATGGGAGTAACTTTTTCATTATCATTTTAAAAGGTTCCCGGCCCTCCTAACGCTGCCTCCAGCCCCGGCTGGCTCCGCTCGCCTGCAGTGCAGGGCACAGATTCCCGGTTTGCCGGTGGGAGCGTCAAGATAAAACCCTGGGAAGCTGCAGCCAGCAGAGCAGAGCCTTGACCGTGGTGCATGGATCCGCTCCGGAGGCTTCCTGATTCTGGCTGCCGAACCCAGCAGCCTCTCCTTGCAACAGGAGGCTTTGGTGCAAGGAGCTGGGAAGCGGTTCCAAGAGCTCTGTGAGCGGTGGCAGCTCTGAGCTGCTCTGCGCCCCTGGGCCGCTGCGTCTCTTCCCATTGCCCAACACAGGGTCTCCAGCTGGTGCAGATGCAGGAAATGCAACTCCCTGCTGCAAAGCAAGCGCCTTCCAGGGCTAAACCCCCATCAAACTAGTCAGAGTCATTCCCCAGTCACCAAATTTACCCAGCAGCGGCTTTGGGAGGTGATTATCTTCATTCCTAATGGGAATTTTGCAGATAAGATGGCTTAAGGATAAAGGCGATATAAAATCTGTGCAAAGAAGTAACTTTCTTCTTCTTTATTCAAGGGCCCAACCCCATTTCCATGCATTTGTCCACCCCATTTGGCAATCAGGACGGCAGCTCCTTGCTTAAGAGTAAATTACTCAAACTCTCTTTTTAAATAAGGCATGGTTTCAAGGGGTTCGTGCCTCAATCTTCCTTGCTTTAGACAGAGTGGTTGGGTCCCCTCTTCAGCTACATCCCCGTGTCCCTTGATAGCTCATCCCCACTGCGGTAGATCAGAACTAGTTGCTCACATCCCCCTGCGTGAAGTGCAGCTTGTTCTGTGCTAATAACCCTGCACAGATAAGCCCTAAGTTTTGCTCAAAACGTAAGAGAAAAAAATAGAACTTCAAGAAAAACGCCTGATAATTGGGCTCACGTGGTAGAAAGTCCACATGGAAATTGCTGCAGGCAAGGCTCTTGCGAGGTATTTTTAAGGCAAAAAGAGAAACCAAAGAGAAGCAGCACTTGAGCTGATGCCAGGGCTCATTTCTGGAGCTCGGAAGGGAGCTGCAGGAAGAAACGGAGCAGCAGAAACCAAGGCGGAATTACTCACACGTGAAGCGCCCCGGGCTGCAGAGGGAGCAGAAGGCAGAAGCAGGCGGCTTTTCCGCGCGTGAACAGACACCCCTGGGTGCCCCGAGCCGTGGCGCAGGGCCGAGCGGGCCGGCGCGCGGTGAGGAAGAGCGCGGAGAGCGGGCAGCGCGGCGGCCCCGCGGCCGCCATGGCCCCCGGCGGCTCCTCCCGCAACTGCTCCGCGCCCGGGGCGC